>JASDQU011404593.1:0-23854 GCA_032191745.1 Picea mariana
GTGGAGAGTTGATAGTGGTGCAGGTCGTTGGAGGGGCAGTCGTGGAAGATTTGGTTAGTGTTGCTGGTGATGGACCTTGTATTTTTCCATTTTAAAATAACAATGGAGTCGGCAAGGGTGGAACCATGGGGAGTTGTGAGTGTTACTTCACAGGATGATTGATTATAATCATTTTAAAAAAATTAGATGAACTTAAATGGTAAGTTGCAACCACCCAGTGACTTTTCCTTGACAAGCGTCGAAAGGGACAATAATTAGCTTACTCTGAAACGGGGAAGGTTGGGAAATCGATCTGGATGCATCATCATAAAGGACAGGAAGGAGTGGCATATTTTTGTTGGATGTTATGTAGTATTGAATATTTTTCAGATTTTAAAATAAGTAATTGTATTTGTTTCATTAAAATTTGTTGAGGGGTTGTAAAGTTGAAAGGAACAAAGGGTAAAATTACGAAATTATGGATGCTAAATTACGAAATTGTGAAATTGTGGTATGCTTAACCTTATTGATTGGGGCCATTGATTATATATTTGTAATATATGATAATACATTTAGATAATAAGATTAAAATATTTTGAGCATTCTTGTTTTGAGCATGCATATATTGTTATTTTGTTTCCAAATATCATGTAATTAATTGCAATTATCCAATGTAAAAATGATATCATTTGGGTAATAGTTACGAATTAAACATTTTTTTTTAATAAAAGTATGTTTAAAACATCTTTTGTGATCCAAAGATATTAAATAGAAAAGGTAGTTTTTTTTTTCTAAAACATAGAAGAAGTTATACCCTTGTCCCCTCATCTATGGTTAAAAGAAAATCACAATTGAGGTGGAAGTGGGGAGGTGGTTGAACATACAAATTTCCCTTCTAAAAGTGATAAAGAAAATACATATATATCTTTAGTTTTCCACATATTTACTATCTTTCATTTTTGCATAATGTATAAAAGAGAACAATGATGCTTTTCAAATTCTTGTTATAGATGTAGTGTGTGACAATGTCATGAAGGTCAATCTTTGAAGTTTAATGTTCCACAAATTATGTTTAATAGTGAGTGGGATTCTCAAAATGCAGGGTACTATATGTGTTCCGATTTACAAGGTCATCATTTAGAAAACCTTTCCAATATGTTCTCCTCTCATCATCTATGCATTGAGCTCAATGTTAATTATCTAGGAAGATTAAATGCATCCCCAAAACAACCTCCTTAAGTATAACCAAATATGATGGAAGAAGGTTAATTATCTAGGAAGATTAAATGCATCCCCCAAAACAACCTCCTTAAATATAACCAAATATGATGGAAGAAGGTTAATTATCTAGGAAGATTAAATGCATCCCCCAAAACGACCTCCTTAAATATAACTAAATATGATGGAAGGACTAATTGAATCATGTCTTTGATTTTGAAGTTCACAACATGGATATAACTAGTCTAATCATGTGTTTGGTTCCCAAGTTCAAGGCATGATAACCAAATATAATGGAAGAATTAATCGAATCATGTATTTGGTTCCCATGTTCAGGGCACAAGTTTGAATAGTTAAGTATGCAAATTATGGCTTTCAAGTTATTGTTTCTTTGTTAACTTATATTTTTTCTTTCATTCAATATTTTATGGATTTGAAATTATTGTTTCTTTATTAACTTATATTTGTTCTTTGATTCAATATTTCTTGGTTATATAATCAGAGTGAATGGACGATTTCCATTTTCCAAAGACATTTTGTTAGTAATTAGTGAGGAGACTTGAAAATACAATCAAGAAAGGATAATATGCATAGTTTCCAGTACTATATACCCATGAAAATATTCCATTGGAAATAAGATTACTTGGGGATCCATGGCCACCCTCGATAGGTTATTGGGTGTACTACTATGTCTTCTTCAACTAGTATATTTTCTTGGCTCTTCAAATAATGTTCATGTCTCGTTGTATGACTTCCTTTCTATTTTATTTCTTCCATTGTATGAGATGTTCTTGGTGTCGCTAATCCCTGCAATTTTGTATGTGTTAGTGAATTATATCACCCTCTAAGCAAGTATGATAACAAATAGTTAGATTATATTATATTAAATTATAATGAATCAAAGCATGGAACCTATCCCTATGATTTAGATTAATTTATTATAGATCGTTCAACATGAGACCTTTCCTTGTGGTTTAGATTAAGTCATTATAAATGAAGCATAGAACCTTTCCCTATTATTTCGATTGCATTGATTGTGTGTCAAGGACCAACAAAAAATACTATCACTTATAGCACCTTCTTCACCACATGTTGAGTTTTTTTTGCTTCCACCATTGTGTTCTTTCTCTTGAATTGAAAGTTGAGATCTCTCGTTACACCACCCAATCCTCCATCAAAACCATTAAACAAAAATACATAAAAATGAATTCCTTGCCTATGTTGAAAGGGAACTAAGTAGAGAAACAAATGTGTCCACTAAAATTTGTATGAATAATGATATAATGTTATGTTGAAATGATTTGATGTTAATTTATCCCAATTGTTGTCTCTGAAAATCAAAAATGGATTTTCCTAGTGGCTTTGTAAAAATATCTGCGAGTTGATCTTGAGAGCCACAAAATTGTAGTGTTATGCCACCATTAGTGATGAGCTTGCAAATGAATTGAAAGCGAGTGTCAATATGCTTTCTTTTCTTGTGAAACACATGATTTTTGGATAGAGCAATTGTTGAGGTGTTGTCACAGAAGATATGATTTGGCTCGTTTTCTGTGTGTGACATATCATTCAATATTCTTTTCAGCCACACAACTTGACAGGAAGATGAGGTAGCAGCAACATACTCTGCCTCTACAGAACATATCGATACAATTGGTTGCTTCTTTGATGCCCATGAAATCAGGTTCGCGCCCAGGTGAAGAACATATCCTGAGGTCCTCTTTCTATCATCTAGGTTGCCTGCAAAATCACTCTCTGTGTAACCAGAGAGATGATTATCATTAGAATGAGTGTACCATAAGACAAAATTGAGAGTTCCTGCAACATATCTCAGAATCTTTTTCTCCATATTCCAGTGAGAATCTTTGGGGGATTCCATAAACTTGGAGGCAAGGCTGGTTGCATAGATTATATCAAGCCTAGTTGTTGTAGGATACAACAAACTACCTACTAAGATTTTATACAGGGTAGAATCCACCGTAGGTCCTTCATATTGCTTGCTAATTTTCGTGCCTAGGGTTATAGGAGTTTATGCTGGATTGCAGTCTTCCATGCAAAATCTTTTGATGATGTTTGTTGCATACTTTTGCTGATAGAAAAAAATGTCTTTGGTTGATTGATCAACCTCAATATGCAAAAAATATTTCATTATGCCAAGAACTGTCATCTCAAACTCAGATTGCATGGCATGTTTAAAAATCGTTAACTCAAGATTTCCAGTATATATCATGTCATCAACATATAAACATACAATTAGAATTTTACCGTGCTGATCCGTTTTGGTGTATAAAGTTGGCTCATTTTGGCTTCTGCTGAAACCACTTTTGATTAGGTAAGTGTCAATTCTTTTGTACCAATCTCTTGGAGCTTGTTTTAATCCATACAAGGATTTCTTCAACCAATATACTTTGGCTGGTTATTCTTTGACTTCAAATCCAGGTGGTTGATCCACATAGATCTCTTCTTCTAAGACACCATTTAGGAAAGATGACTTGACATCCATCTTGTATACTTGCCATTTGCATTGAGTTGCTATGGCTAAGAGAGTCCTTACAGTGTCTAACCTTGCTACTGGACCAAAAGTTTCACCATAATTAGTACCTAGTTGTTGTGAGAATCCTTTGGCAACAAGTATTGCCTTGTGCTTTTCAATCTGCCCCTTTTCATTGAGTTTAGTTTTGTAAACCCACTTGACACCAATACTTTTCTTATGTCTGGGCAAATCAACACGATCCCATGTCTTGTTCTTCTCAATGGAGTCAATTTTTTGGTTCATGGCTTGAACCCAATGTGGCTCCTTAGTTTCCTCTTTAAAATATGTAGGTTGACATGACATTAAAGAAAAAAGGTTGTGGTGTTGAATGTCATCCAACTACTGATGGATTTCTCTCAAACTTCAAGTTCTTTGATTTTCAAGTTCAAAGGATGTCTCTGCTTGAAGTTGACTGATCCTAAGAATTTTCAGATTGTCCTTGTCCCTGTAATCTTGGAAGGGAAAGTTGAGGTATTGGTTGTCCTAAGTCTTTTGCATTTTCAGGACTGGGCAACAATGGATTTTGACTGTCCATTTGTTGATTTTCAGATTCGTTCCAGAGTTGATTTTCCAAAAATTTTACATCTCTGCTGAGAATTAGTTTCTTTGAGATTGGATTGTAAAGCCTGTAAGCTTTTGATGTTTCGTTGTATCCAATAAAGATACATTTCTCACTTCTGTCATCCAGTTTCTTCCTTAATTCGGAAGGTATGTGAGCGTATGGTATGCATCCAAATGTCCTTAGATGAGAAACATTTAGCTTTGTCCCACTCCGTGCTTCTTGAGGGACCTTCATCTTTAGACTAGTGATTGGAGATCTATTCAAGAGATAAGCTGAGGATGCTACTACTTCAACCCAAAAAATATTTGACAGACATTTCTCTTTGAGTAGGCTTCTTACCATGTTCATTATTTTCTGATTTTTCCTTTCAGCCACTCCATTCTGTTATGGAGTATACCTGGTTATACTTTGCATGATGATGCCTTGTGATTTGCAGAAATTTGCAAATTCTTTGGAGCTATATTCTCCTCCTCCATATGACCTGATTTCTTTTACATATTTACCACTCTGTTTTTTAGCTTTTACTTTGAATTCTTTGAATTTTGCAAAATTTTCAGACTTGTATCTCAGAAAATAGATCCAGATTTTCTTTCTAAAGTCATCAATAAATGTTAGAAAATAAAAGCTACCACCTATTGACTCTGTTTGCATTGGGCCACATAGGTCAGTGTGAACACGTTCGATATGTTGTTGGCTTGAGTGGAGGACTGTGGAAAACTAGTTCTCTTATGTTTTCCAAGTATGCAAGACTCACATGGGGGATTTTTCTCTTTGAAGACAGGGAGACCTTTGACCATGAAGTGCTTCTGTAAAAAACTTAGACTCTGAAAGGGTAGATGCCCAAATCTTGTATGCCAAACCATAGTTTCATTGGGGTGGATGCTCTTAGTGCATATGTTTGGATCAGATTTGCAGTTCTGAGGGTTAGGGGAAACATCATATTCTGAGTCATGTGGATTTCAGAAATCAATTTTCTGCTGGGGGTTTTATCATATATCCTGCATGAGGCTCCCTGAAAAAGTACCTTATAGCCATGTTCAATGAGTTGTCCTACACTTAACAGATTATGTTTCAGATCTGGAACATGATAGGCATTGTTTATGTCTTTCTTTACATGTTGTTTAGTAAGAATAGGTAAAATTCCTTTTCCTTGAACTTTGACTAAGGAATCATTTCCAAGTGTAATATCAGAGGAAATTAAAGAATCAATGCATTAAAGTAAATCTTTGTTACCTGTCATGTGATTGTTGCATCTACTATCCAGCAACCAGAGATCTTTATGTTGTTCTTTAGTCTTGTGACATGAGAGAAACATACCTTATAAGGTTTCTTTTGTATGATTTGAGACATGTTCTCTGCCTGAGAGTTGATCTGCTTTCTTCTTCTAGCATTCATATTCATAACGTCCAAAATTTTTGCAGTAATAACATTGTATGCTTGATTTGTCATTTGATCTTCTCCCTCTGCCTCATTGAGGTTGGAAATTTTGATTCTGGTTCTGTTGTCTATGACCTTGGAAATATTGATTCAGGTTCTGTTGTCTGTGACCTCCACTTGAGTGAGGGTTACTTGGACTGCTCCCTCTTCCTTGGTGACCTCTACCTCTCCCTCTGCTGAAAGAGAATTGAGTTTTGAAGGCATTGGCGATTGACTCATCTGTGAGATGTAGTCTGGTATCATGTGTCAACAGGGAGCCAATTAGTCATCTGTTTAAAAACGTGACAGATCCTTGGATTCAAGGATTGCTGTAACGACCATTTCGAATTTCTTTCGTAAACTTCTGAGGACTTTCTCAACAATGCATTGATCAGGGATGGCTTCACTAGTCAATCTGATATGGTTCATGATTCCCATGACTCTGGTCATAAACTGATCAACATTTTCAGACTCTGTCATTCTTAAAGTCTCGAATTGCATCCTCAAGGTCTACAGTTTCACTATTTTGACCCTATCATTTCCTTGGTAGGCTAATTTAAGGATGTCCCAAGCCTGTTTTGAAGTAACAACGCCTATGATTTTTGAGAAAATCAAGTCATCCACTGAATTTTGAATCCAGAATTTTGACTTCTTTTCTCTGTTCCTTTGTGTTGACTGAGCAGTTCTCTGTTTGTTGGTCATGGCAGCAAGGTCTGATGGATCTGGTTCCACATATCCAAGATCCACCGGATCCCAGCACTCTTGTGATTTCAAGAAGGATCTCATTCGAAGAGACCAAAAATTATAATTCATAATTCTTTCCAAGAAGTATCGGTCCTTGAGTTGGTCCTAAATTGCTAGACATGGCCATCTTTTAAAAAATTTAACAAAAGAAGAAAGATTGTTAGAAAATTTCGTGTTTACCTATTTCCTGCATGTAAAACCAGGTCTTCAAAGTTATTTCAGCGACTTCAGACCGAAATACGTGGTGTAGACCACTTCTTTGACTTCGATCTAGCTGGATCTGACTATCTGAGCGCGAGATTTGTGGATTCACAGCTTTGAGCTCTGTTATTTTTCAACTGTTGCAAATGTAATGGCTGAACTGGTCCAAATGTGAACTCAACCCCACGTGAATAAGCACTGAGCGTGAACTCCTTCTCATGTGACCACTGGATTAACCCACAAAAGGCGCATCGTGTTTCACGACCTCAAGAGTATTGGCGTGTGAGCCACTCCTAACTCTCCAACTCTCGAACTCCGAAAGGGGCTTAACGAGCCCTCAACTCCTCTCGTATCCTTCCTCCACACGACCATGGTACTATGACCATGGTCCAGTTTTCGATATTTAACAGTTAGTGGATGCAACTCCAACTTTTCCTCCTTGGAATCCTAAAATCTGAAACTCTGATCTATCCTCTGTTGCAGATTGACAATCTAGATCCTCCTATGATCTAATAGTCCAAATCCTTTTGGGATTTTGTGAATCGGTATTTCACGACCCTTGAACTCTCATCACGATATTATCCAAACCCCAAACTCCGAAATGTCAAAATTTTGTAGCCTCCCAAATCAACGGTTCACGCTCCTTTGGATCTAACAGTCTAGATTTCATCAAGATTTCTCATTTCGTGAAGTTGAACGAATTGCACCTCAATTTTCCCAATCCACGAAATGTCGATGGCATTAGATCGACGATCTAGACCTCTCTTTGATCGACAGTTGCGATCGAGTCAGGGTTTTGCACTTTGCGACCTCAGAGGATGGCACACCTCTATCCTCCAGATTCCCAATTTCTCAATCGTGTTAGATGAATGGCTCATGATCTTTCTCGATCCAATGGCTTAGATCGAGTCGTGATTTCACGATTCACGAATTTTCACCGTAGTGTGCTCTGACCTTTACTACCTGCGAGTCAGTGAAATGATGAGATCTCACCACGTGTCCTCCTTGATGGATGGTCCCAAAGATTTCAGGATTTCGTGACTTCGCAAGTCGGCTTTTCTCCTATGCGCTCTAGAGGACTAAGCCTCGTGCACTTTCTCCCGGATCCGACGGTTATCGGTCCTCTGCGCTAAATCTGACAGTCCATATTTAATCTCCTGCGCTTTGAGAGTTGAATGGTCTTGTCATTATCCTCCATGCAACTTTGCTTGATCCAACAGTTGTCGGCTATATGCACAAGATCTTACGGTTGAAAATATTTTACCTTTTCTGCGTGCTCCTCATCCTTTCTGAACTCAATCGATGGTTCAGATCTGTTCATAGGGGTGATCTTATGGTCGTTATGTTTGTTCTTTGCTGCTTTAGCTTCTCCTTTGCTGCTCTCGCAGAATCTTCTCTGGAAGAAAGAATTTCCCGAATTTTTTAAAGAACTCACGTGTCTTTAATTGTTTCTTCTCTCTACAACTTTGCTTCATGAATCTTTAACGAATATTTAAATGCTTGCGATTCTTTCATGCATATTGTGCTCTACTTGCGTTTTCTTTCTGCAGTGATCTTTAAAGCGTATTTCGGACTGTGCGTTGTTCTCCAAGTTCTGTGAAGAATCTCATGTCCTATTCTCTCATTGACAGTTTAAGCTCTTCGCTACTTAGGATCGAGCTGTTCTCCAGTCTGTGTGAAGAGGCTTACATCTGAAGCTACTTATACCATGATAAAATGAGAAGCAGAGAATTCATAGAAAGAGCAGAGAAGAAATCATATTCAGTATATTGAGTATATGAGAAAAGAGTACCTTGAGAAAAGGGAAAAGAGTTGAGCTAAATAGGCTTAGGAAAATCAAGAAAATCAAGAAACAATAGTACAGTTGGCCAGGACAATTGGCAATGTACAGTCATATTGTTGAGGTTACATTATATTTAACACTTTCGATGTCTCCTCCTTCCTCATCTTGTCCTGTAATTTGGAGGTCTCCTCTTCTACCAGGAATCAATCCCTTTGGCCAATAGCGAGTGGATCTCTAGTCTCAATCCCTTTGGTCAATAGCGAGTGGAGCTCTAGTTTCGGTCCCTTTAGCCAAAATCCTTCGGGGCTACATCAAGAGATCCAACTTTGTTTTGTGGATTCAGGAGATGGATGGAGAGCTTCAAGGGGAGATAAAATATGTGAGTAAACTTGAATTACTATTCTTTAATTTTTACTATTTCTACATAGCTAATTTTTTTCTAAGATCATTGGAGACAATGTTGTCTTTTCAAACAAGACTATAAATTTTTGGAATTTAAGAATCCACTAATTTCTTAAAAATAAATACCTTATTCATGTGTTTCTAATGGACATTAGGGATTCCTCTACTTTTTATGGTTATCTAGTGTGATGTTCCACGTTTATCCTCACAATCCCCTTCTTCGTTTCCTTTCGTCGTGGGAGTAGGTCGATCATCAATAGTGGCACCACCACTCCCACCTTTCTGTTTGAATAATCATTAAATATACATCACATTTATTTTCTATGTAATTAAACTTGCATTAATAAAACGTAAGATTTTATTATACTCTGTCATAACTTCAATATTCCTAGAATTTGTTCCTAATTTCCATTGATTAACAATGATCACGAAATATTTTGATATTTCTATAGATAAGAGTTAACATGTACAAGTTCTTCAATCCTGATTTAAGTTAGTTTCCTCTTGTTTCTTAATGGAAGATTGGAAAATAAAATTTCAATCAATGATACTCATTGTGGTTTGGGGTTTTGTTTTGGTAACTTCCATAAGTTATTTGGCTTGAATTCCTGGGGATATTAATATTTAGAAACCCCTTTACAACCAAATTTCAAGAAAGCATTGGTGATATTCTAACCTACAACTGCAAAAGTTATTTTCTTGTGTAGTTTTTAGTTGTTGTAATCTTAGACCTTTTTTTGTTAATATGCATAATTGTCTCCCAACGATAGGTTTAAAAGATTCAATGTTAGATATTATGATTTACTCCTGTACTTTTATTGGGAGCGCACAAGACTTTTCACAAGAAAATGAGAAATGAGAGGGAGCCTGGAAAGACTTTCCCAGCTAGAAATGAATGACCAAAATGGTAATCAACAAACTACATGGCTTGTGGATAAACTTTCCTCAATTTCAATTCTCTTCCTCTACATAGCTAACATTGGGACAAGTCATGTCTCATGATATAGGATGGAGAAGTTTACGGAATAATCCCCCTGTGGATAGGTGCATATTCCCTTGGATTAATGACCCCTACACCAAGATAGAAAGATACAAATGGACACTAGCATCCCTTTGATATTTGTTTAACTAGTTGAAAAGAGAGAAGAAGAAAAAGTGATCGTACCTATTTCTAGTGTTTTTCCTCACTGCTCCAATTCGATCTTGATCTCCAAACTCGTTCACATAGCTTGATACCTGCAAAACAACAAACAACAAAGAGAAACAAGGAAACTGCTACTCTAGTATATCAGATCAAACAAATTCATCCATAATAGACAAGCATACATAAAGATACACAAACTAGAAGGGAATAGGCCAAGTATATATTGATGAGAACTTTAAAACACACTTACGGTCTGTAGATGTTGTTGCAGGAGCCTTTCCAAGTTCTCCAAGTCCAACCACTTTCTCAAAATATCCACGATCAAAATGAAAATACTTTTTTTGATTAATTTCCTCCTTGTGATGTAATATGGAAAATCGAATGAGTATGGAATGACATAGGAAATGGAAACTCGAAATAGTCTAGATGGATGGTTTGAAGTGAAACTTCCCTTGAACATGATGAGGCACGACAACTGATTTGGCAACATTGACTCAACGAGTACCAAGAATGTAATGTGACGGTAACAAGACCTCTCTTCGACTGGATTAAAATTTATGGAAACACATGGAATTGGTATGACTCAGAGACAAATGGATTACCCAAATATAAGACAAGACGCAAATAGGTTCCATGTTCAAGGGAGATAAAAACTGCCATAAAGGATTCCCAAAAACTTGACCCACTTCCTTCAATTTTTCCCCCACCCAGATAGGCAAGTACCTCTTTTTTCATTTAATGAGCTTGAGGAGGATAACACATGCCTGATATAACTCACCTTCGGTAATTTCCTCTTCCTTTGTTTAACGAACTGGAAGAAGTAAGGGTTTGTCCCCATACGATCCCTTCAATGTGTAGTTTAGCAAGTCTAGAGAAGGAAAACTCAGTGGTTTTTCATGTATAGAGAGTCTGAAAAGAACTTAAAGGTGACTCTAGGGTTGTCCTTTTTTGTAATTTTAGTCTCTGAGGCCTGAAAAAGAGACAAAATATTACTCAAAAGATGCCCTTTCGAACCTTTTAATGAGTTTGAAAGGAAGAAAGATCACTCAGCAATCTTTTCTTATTTAGAGAGTCTGAAAAGAACTTAAAGGAAACTCCAGGGGGTTCCTTTTTCATATAGCCTTTACGAGTCCAAAAAAGTGTTAAAAATTTACTTGGTTACATTCTCATGTATTTATGAGAATGAAAAAGAACAAAGACTAAGCTCAGAATTGGTTTCATTTTTACACAAGATTGAAACAAAATCAAACTATGCTTGTAATTTTCCAACGTAATTTCCAAAGGTTTTGAGGGATACCCATGGATGGTTGTTACTCTTTCCCATCTTGAAAAGTTAGTAGCTTAACTACAAAATTATAATCAAAGGATGGATACATGTCCCCCCAAGCTTCGTTGTAATTTACCTCATAATTACCAACCAAAAAAAAATTATGTTTATAGAAGAAGGTGTCTTTGTTGTCATAATTCCGTTAAAAAGAAACTTTGTAATAAAACCTTACCTTACACTCTATTATCTTGTTAAACAATTCCTAAATTTCTACTTACCACAAGATAGTCTTATTTATAACATCTTGACTAAAATGAGTAGAAATGTTATAAGGGAAAGGTCCCAAGGCTTTAGTGGACCCCTTTCTGCCTCTAGTCCTTACGTATCTATGTAGGGCTATAGATATAAGTGTAGTCTTATAAATCATGCTAAAACTCGTTTCAGCATAAGGCTCTATGTCTTCGCACAAGTCCACTTGTTGATTTTTAACCTTAGGAGACTTTAACTAGTTCCTATCCATAATATTCATGGGGTTGAGTCTTAAATACCAGATAACTGGCCTAACTACCAAGTCTGGGGTATTTAATGGTTCTTGGAATCGATGGTTTAATTAGAGTTCTAAGCCTATACACTAGTGGATAATTTGACAAGTAGGATCGAATTATTGATTCAAATTAACCCAGAGGGCATGAATGCGCATTTAACTTCCGTTGAGTCATGAAGGGGTCAAATCTGACATTCTTTAAAGGGAAGGGTTAGTCTATGGTCCAGGTAGTTAAATCCCTGTGACTTCATTAATGGTAGTCCTGTGAATTCCATTTAATTGAACAAGCTCTATACCCAAAGTGTCATATCAACTCTACCATTGTCACATGGATAAACGTCCTTCGCACTCTCCACATTTACTCTGAGATGACAAGGCGTCGCTTAGGGTTAGAGTGGGTCTCCAGTTTGCCATTGTTGAGTTCTGCGAAGAGGTTCTGTGTAACAATATGTTGAGGCAAAGTTTTTGTCAAGGTGGTTTCTCCATGGTTGTAATAGACGGAGTGGTCTGCATCCCTGGTAGGTTCTTTCCTTACACATGATACTATGGTTGATAAGGAAATGGTGATGTAATTTATAGATTTTTTTTCGTTTGGTGAAATCTCTCTGTAATGCTTTGATGCCATCCTGAATCTTGTAGAAGTGATTTTATTTGAGTTTGTTGTTGTTCCTCCTCTAGTTATAGAGAGGAAGTACTAGCCTCGTTTGTCTATGTTTTGGAATCTAGGGTTTTCTAGTGTCCTCCTGTCGTGAACCGGGGTCCATACCTGAATTATTCGAGACTCTGAGGGAGGGTTCTTTTTGGAGGGATAACCCTACTGTGTGCTTTGTCTTACTTGTATGGTACAGGTGTGACCCTACCTCCATAGTGTCAAAGAGACTTAACTGGACCTTCGCCTATGTTACTCCTCCTTTTATATAACTAAAGATTTTCCAAAGAAGTATACTTTATAAAACAGTTGGTTAGAACAACTTTGTATTACTGTTATCTTATACAGTCCCGTGTAGTTTGGTTTTGGTCGACTAGACTCAATCAATTAGGTGTATCCCCAGTTAAAAATAAAGGAATTATACTCTGTTTATGCCAAGGTACAAAGTGCATTTTATGTTTCACAAGGATTTTAGTATAGTCGATTACTATATTCCATTATCCATTAGATGTTGTGTGAAGATATTTCTTATGCTATTTTAAGTCGTTTCGAGGACTGAATTATATCACTAATGATGGGCCTTGTTTGATATGAGGGTACCCATCAGTGAGTTATGGCACTATCCACCCTCGGTCCTCCATGTCTGTCCCGATGGAAGGCAACAAGAAGAAACAAATCCTAGGAGCCTTGAATCAGAAGTTAAGTAACGTCTCGGTATGATGTATTAATATTTGTATGCTTCTTAAAATTTTCCTTGTATATAATATGCTAATCTTTGACTGTGATAATTTCTCCAGGGTTTCATTTATGCGAAGATTTTGGATGTTCATCCTTGAGCCTAATGCAAAAGGTAATCAAGTTCCCTTTTGTAACCCCTCCAGAGTTTGAATAGTCACGGTTGCAAAGAAATGTAGTCACTAAGTATAGTTTTTTCTCAGTTTCATATCGGACTTGAAAGGGGAAGAATTCCCATATGTATCATAAACTTTGGGTCCAGTTATTATAGTATGATTCTTGTAATGATTTATCTACAGGATTTCCCTATTCTTTTGAAATAATGAAATGACTGTTGAGTTAATCGTTCGGGTCACACCTTACACTGAAATTTATTTACTGTGATTATATCTTAGATCGAATGTTCTATTTAACTTCTGAATGTTTGAAATTTGAAGGTATTAGATCTATAATACCATATATACATCATTTACTTTCATTCGACATTCTTTATGTATATTTCTGGTATGCTTCGTTCTCAGTTTGTAGTAATTAGATTGGATCTAATAATGATCTGAGTAAGGTTACGATTCTGTGTTGTATTTCGAGAACGTTGATCTAGATATATATATGCAGACTTATGTACATCCATACCCATGCATCTATCATTATGTCATAAGGGGGTTTCTAATGTACGGGTAGGAATGTTTTGTAATTGCAAGCTATATGTACATAATTGTAAGAATTATATTCCCCTTTCTATGCACCTCCTTACCTTTACTCTTACGGAGTATCCTACTTCTATAATATCCTATAATTGAACAATGTGACTTATTCAATCTTATCTGGTACTGTACCAAGTTTTTTTAAGGGAGAGGTTTCAGACTCTCTGATTCAATATTTTCTTTATATCTAAACAGGTTGATTGCCAATTGGTATCATCTATTTGTGACATCAGATCTCTGTATAAGTACATTCTGTTACAGTTACACCATTTTTGTTTAAATAATGATTCCACGCAAAATACCAACTGCAAATAAATATATATATATATATATATATATATATAATTCTATATGTAATTAGATAAGTAATATTTATGGTCTAGAGCGTCCATGCCATCCTGTGTCTCTTCCCTTCAATATTATCCGAGAAGGGAAGGCTCAGCTATAAAATACGAACTCTCATAAATCAAATTTTATAGATATATACATAAACTTATTGAATATACAGATTTGCCACTCTGTTTTTCAGCTTCTGCTTTGAATTCTTTGAATTTTGCAAAAGTTTCAGACTTGTGTCTGAGAAAATAGATCCATATTTTCTTGCTAAAATCATCAATAAACATTAGAAAGTAAAAGCTACCACCTATTGACTCTGTTTGCATTGGTCCATATAGGTCAGTGTGAACAAGTTCAAGATGTTGTTTGGCTTGAGTGGAGGATTGTGGAAAACTAGTCTCTTATGTTTTCCAAGTATGCAAGACTCACATGGGGAATTTTGCTCTTTGAAGATAGGGAGACCTTTGATCATGGAGTGCTTCTGTAGAAGACTTAGAATCTGAAAGGGTAGATGTCCAAATCTTGTATGCCAAACCATAGTTTCATTGGGGGTTGTTGCACTTTGTGCATATGGTTGGATCAGATTTGCAGTTCTGAGGGTAAGGGGAAACATCTTATTCTGTGTCATGTGGATTTAAGAAATCAATTTTTTGTTGGAGTTTTTATCATAAATCTTGCAGGATGCTCCCTCAAAAAGTACCTTATAGCCATCTTCAATGAGCTATCCTACACTTAGCAGATTCTGTTTCAGATATGGAACATGATAAACATTGTTTATGTCCTTCTTTACATTTTGTTTAGTAAGAATAGGTACAGTTCCTTTTCCTTCAAATTTGAATAAGAAATCATTTCCAAGTGTAATATCAGATGAACTTGAAGAATCAATGCATGAAAGTAAATCTTTGTTACTTGTCATGTGATTGCTGCAACCACTGTCCAGCAACCAAAGATCTTTAGGTTATTCTTCAGTCTTATGGCATGAGAGAAACATACCTCTTGAGGTTTCTCTCGTACGATTTGACACATGTGCTCTTCCTGAGAGCTGATCTGCTTTCTTCTTCATGCATTCAGATTCATAGTTCCCATACTTTTTGCAGTAATAGCATTGTATGCTTGATTTGTCATTTGATCTTCTCCCTCTGCCTTTTTGAGGCTGGAAAGTTTGATTCTGGTTATGTTGTCTATTACCTCCACTTGAGTGTTGGTTACTTGTAGTACTCCCTCATCCTTGGTGACCTCTGCCTCTTCCTCTGCCTCTCCCTCTGCTGAAGGAGAATTGAGTTTTGAAGGCATTGGCGATTGACTCATCTGTGAGATGCATTCTGGTCTCATGTGTCACTAGGGAACTAATTAGTTCATCTATTGAAAAACGCGATAGATCCTTGGATTCAACGATTGCTGTAACAACCATTTCAAATTTCTTTGGTAAACTTCTGAGGACTTTCTCAACAATGCGTTGATCAGTGATGGCTTCACCAGTCAATCTGATCTAGTTCATGATTCCCATGACTTTGGTCATAAACTGATCCACATTTTCAGACTTTGTCATTCTTAAAGTCTCAAATTGCATCCTCAAGGTCTGCAGTTTGACTGTTTTGACCTTGTCATTTCCTTGGTAGGATGATTTAAGGATGTCCCAGGCCTGTTTTGAAGTACCAACGCCTGTAATATTTGAGAAAATCAAGTCATCCACTGAATTTTGAATCCAGAATTTGGTTTTATTCTCTTTGTTCCTCTGAGTTGCCTGAGCATCTCTCTGTTGGTTTGTCATGGTGGAAAGGTCTGCAGGATCTGGTGCCATCTTTAAAGAATTTTAACAAAATAGAAAAAAAATTGTTGGAAAATTTTGTGTTTACCTGTTTCCTGCGCGTAAAACCAGCTCTTCTAATTTCTTGCAATGATTTCGGAACTTCACGATTTGGGATTTTGGGTTTCGCGACTTCGTGAACCCTGATATCAAGCTCCTCTAACTCCTCGATTCCCCAATCTCTGAATTACTGAAATGTTGAATTGGCTTCAAAGATCAACGATCCTCGTTGATTTGAGATGAATGACTCAGATTATTTCAGAATTTTGCGTATCGCGAGTTCACAAGAATCTCGCCTCTGATTTCCCAGTAGCCGAAATCGTGATGGCATGGCGCTTGCATCGACGGTCTAGATCCTCTTATGATTTGACGGTCCAGATCCTTTCAGGATTTCGCGAATCGGTATTTTGTGACTCTTGAACTCTCGTCATGTTGTTTTCCAAACCCCAAACTTCGAAATGCCGAAATTTTGATGGTGCTTGGATCTGCTGCCACCTATCCTCTGAGATGGATGGTCCTAATTCTCTCACAAAATATTATTTCCCAGTCTTCACCTTCGTTCTCCCGGTGCCCAAAAAAAACGTCGATGGCTTCCGGATCTTCGCCACTTGTCACTCCAAATCCAACGGTTGGAGTGATTTCATGATTTCGGGATTTCGCGTATCGGGGTATGGAGTGCAGTCTCCTCTGCTCGTCCAACTCACGATTCCCAATTTCGTGATAGCATCAGATCGACGACACACGATCTTTCTCGATCCAATGGTTCAGATCGAGTTGTGATTTTGTGATTCGTGAATTCTAACGGCAGTGTTCTCTGGCCTTTACTACCTGCGAGTAAGCAAAATTCCTAGATCTCGCCATGTGTCCTCCTTGATGGACGGTCCCAACGATTTCTAGATTTCGTGACTTAGCAAGTCAACTTTTCTCCTGTGTGCTCCAGAGGACTAAACCTCGTGCACTTTCTCCCGGATCCGACGACTATAGGTCCTTTGTGCTAAATCAGAACGGCTGAAAATCTTTTGCCTCTTCTGTGCACTCCACGTCCTTTCTAAACTCGATTAATGCCTCAGATCTGTTAGCAGAACTGATCTTATGGCTTCGTTTGCTTCCTTTGCTTCTTTAGCGTGTTCTTTGTTGTTCTTGCAAAGAGTTTCTCCTGAAGCAAGAAATTCGTGAATCTTTCACGAATTGAAAGACTCTCATGAATTCTTTAAATCTTTCTTCCTTCTGCAACAATCTTTCACAAGTTTGTGAGGATTTTCTGAATTCTTTAAACGTTTCTGCCTTCTACAACAATCTTTCACGAATTTGTGAGAATTTTCCGAATTCTTTAAACGATACTAGACAGCCTGATTTCGCGAGATCTTTAAACGTTTCTTCCTTCTACAACTCTGACTCCTCAATCTTTTTAGCGTATTGCTCTTTGCTTCCTCGTGCGTGCTTTCTGCTACGATCTTTTGAGCGGAGGGCGGACTACGGATTTCTCTCCAAACCTTATGAAGAATCTCACGTCCTATGCTCTCGTGAATAGTGTAAGCTCTGCGTTGTTGAGGATCGGTTTGCTCTCCAGACTGTGTGGAGAGGCTTACTGCTGAAGCTCTGATACCATGATAAAATGAGAAGCAAGAAGTACAGAGAAAAGAACAGAGCAGAAAACAGTGTTGAGTATATTAGGAATATAAGGAAAAAGAGTACAAATGAAAGGAGTAAAAGAGTACTAATGAAAGGAGAAACTAGCTGAGTTAAATAGATTCAAGCAAATCAAGAAATGATAGTACAGCTGGCCAGGACAGCTGGCAGTGTACTATCATTACATTATACTCACACTGTTGAGGTTACATTATATTTAACAAAAACAAGTCAAAAACTTAGTTGCTCATTGTCACTTCATTAAGCAATGGTTGGGCTCTAATCTTTGAACATGGTGGCTGCTGAAGAGTTAATGACCATGGGGTTCTAAGTCATGTGCGCCATTTGCAATTTTGAGAATTAGTGGTTACAAGCAGAATAGGAATTTGAAAATAGATTTACATCGTCAAATTTAAACAAATTTGTTAACGATATTCAGCATTTTACGATCTGGATTTTTGAGAGTATCCATCCCTTCTTTCAAGTCCTGCCTTCGGGATTAACAATACGTTTTGAGTCCCGGAAATCCAGTTATAATTGCTTTTCTGCAGTCGGAACTGTTTCTTTACTCGATTTTATTCGGACAACTTTTCCATTAATCTGGTTGGAAAGTTAATCAGGTCATTAGCTTATTAAGGTTTCGTTCAAATATTTTTTCACCAGTTTAAGCCTCTAAAAGCATTGCAGAAACGGCTTTAACATTTTAACCCCATGAATTCATATTAACCTGTGAAAGCATTGCACAAGCGGTTTTTAACTTTTTCACATTAATTCATATTGACTACTAAAATCTTGTACATTTTATTGAGTTTATTTTAAACTTTATCATATATTAAGATATATAGCACCAGAACAAGAGCATAATACTTTGAAACAATGAAAAATGTTACATTCTCCATGAGAAGCTATCACGACGGATATCAATTTAATCTTTCTCATTTCTCTTGGAAGTCATTGATTTCAAACAGACACATATATTAAATATCGAATTCACCCAATATACATTCTGAAATCATTCAACGTTATTTACATTAAAGGGTAGGAATAAGGAGGTATTGATATATAATGAGGAGAAATCACGCCGAAAATATGGAAATAAATATAGTGATGATTATGGGATTATCTGATGGATAGAAGAGGCTAATTACCGATCACATGGAGAGAAAAAAGAAGCTTAGAACGAACATCATCAAGCAAGTGGCCATGACCACAACCTGTGCTGATAGACGTTGGTTATCAGACCCACTGAATGCAAGGCTGTTGGCGAATGGTTGGTTTAATAATGGCTGTCCCAGTGTAGTCAGCTGGTTGAGGCCCGGCTGTACGTTCACCAGTGGCTGGCTGAAGCTCGGTTGGACGTTTAATGGAGAGAAGGGCTGATTGAGAAAGCCAGGTTGGTTAGTCAATGGCTGATTCACTAATGGAAATTGCTGGCCGATTTGGGAATTTGCAGGCAGCTGATTGACTAAGGGCTCGCCGGTAAAAGGGGTGTAAGGCTGGGCGTTCAATGGCTGATTTGATGGAGATAGAGGCTGATTACTTAATGGAGTACTGGAGCCATCTTCAGAGCAACCCTTGATCAGAATGTTCATGAAAACTGACACTCCAATCAAAACATTGATGACTGCAACTTGCACAGACTTCTCCATGGTAGATTCAGAAACAATTACCCAACAAAATCCGCAGGCGAAGAGAATATATTGTTTCTGCAGATCAGCTGAATTTCTTGAATAGAATCTGGTGATTTGTCCTCCTTTGGTGAAGCCATGAGAGCAGGACAACATATATATAGAAACATAGACTTAAACTGTGAAATATTGTGGAGAGTTGATAGTGGTGCAGATCGTTGGAGGGGCAGTCGTGGAAGATTTGGTTAGTGTTCAGGTGATATACTTTGTATTTTTCCATTTTAAAATAACAATGGATTCGGCAAGGGTGGAACCATGGGGAGTTGTGAGTGTTACTTCATTTAATCAGATGATTTGCGGGATGATTGATTATAATTGTTTTAAAAAAATGAGATGAGCTTAATTGGCAAGTTGCAACCACCCAGTGACTTTTCCTTGACAAGCGTCGAAAGGGACAATAATGCATCATCATAAACGACAGGAAGGAGTTGGATATGTTTGTTGGATGTTATGGTAGTATTGAATATTTTTCAGATTTTAAAATAAGCAATTGTATTTGTTTCATGAATGTTTGTTGAGGGGTTGTAAAGTTGAAAGAAACAAAGGGTAAAATTACGAAATTATGGATGCTAAATTCTGAAATTGTGTTATCTTTTATTCTTGATTGGGGCGGTTGATTATATATTTGTAATATATGATAATATATTTTGTTAATAAGATTAAAATATTTTAAGCATTCTTGTTTTGAGCATGCATATATTGTTTTGTGTCTAAATATCATGTAATTAATTGCATTGCTCCAATGTCTTGTAAAAATGATATCATTTTGGTAATAGTTACGATTTAAACATTTTGTATATAGAAGTATGTTTAAAACATCTTTTGTGATTCACATATTAAATAAAAAAGGTGTTTTTTTTTNGGGGGGGGGGTCTAAAACATAGAAGAAGTTATAACCTTGTCCCCTTTTTGGGAATCGACTATAGTGGTTGATGGTGCACACACTCTACTTTGCACAATTTCAAACACTGTCCACCAAACAGGTTACATGACAGAGTTGTCAAGACCACTGCGTGGTACACAGACTACTCAGTTTGTTGCGCACTGTGAATACACACACTTAATCAAATGATTTATGAATGCGGAATAACAAAGTGTTATGATTATCACATAAACTCATAAATAAGACAAAAACTTGTCAATACACAAATGCTTGATATTAATAAACTATGGCGCTGTGCGCAAATACAAAATACAATGACATAGATGAGCTTCAACTCCAATGACTTCTTCTGTCAACTCTTTAGCTGTTGTTGATTCTCTCTACCTCTCTGCTTCTTCTCTACGCATCAACTGCTTCACTTTAACATCATCTTCTGCATCGTCAACTAACTAAGAGACTCAGACTTATATAGACACAGACTAGAATTTTTACAGAAGCTAAGATTGACTCAACATTAAAGACTGTCATTAATTCGTTTGACTCTTCAACCACTTAACTCAAGCCAAGAAGATAGATATCCTCTCCATTTATAGCTTCCTTTTTGTTGACTGGCTTTTGAGTAAATGTGTGACTTTGCACTTAGAGACTGTCTGACTGTCTCACTGACATTTCAGTTGACTGACAAAATACTCAAAAAATGTCTGGTAGACAAATCAGCGGTGACGTGAATATTTCACTGACTTGTAATTAAAATTTCCAACACTCCCCCTTAATTATAAGTTGGTGGGATTACAAAAGAAAATTACATCAAAAATTGAGTTTTCATTTTACTGTCACTCATTTGTTACTACGCGGACTCCCTTATTACTGCGCAGATGCTGAAATGCATCTCTTGCTAAAGCCTTCGTAAAAATGTTTGCAAATCATTCTTTTGACCTACAAAATTCTAAACAGATCTCTTTGTTATTCACCAATTCTCGGATGAAACGATACCTTGTATCATTGTGCTTTGTTTTATTGTGAAACATATGATTCTTTGATAACATGATGGTTGAATTGTTGTCACAAAATACTGTTGTTGGCTCATGTTGGTCCTGAAACAAATATTTTGACATCCTTCTCATACATACTACTTGACAAGTTGCGCTTGTACCTACGACGTACTTTGCTTCTACTGAAGAAAGTGTCACTATGGGTTGCTTCCTTGATTCCCATGATATCATACCTGTTCCAAAATGAAATGCGTACCCAAAGGTACTTTTCCTGTCATCAATGTTGCCTCCACAATCACTGTCAGTGTATCTAGTGAGTCTGAAATCTTCTGAAGTGGAGTACTTAATACCAAAATCTTTTGTTCGATTCACATTTCTTGGGATTCTGTTTTGTGCCTTCCAATGTGACTCTTTTGGAGTTTCGATGAACCTTGAAATGAGGCTCACTCCATACATAATGTCAGGTCTTGTCATTGTTAGATACATAATACTGCCTACCAATCTTTTAAACAGTGTGGGATCCACTTTGGACACTTTATCTTCCTTGCTTAGCTTCAATCTTATTATGAAAAGTGTTGGTGCTACTTTTGAATTCACCATATTGAATCTTTTCAATATTTCATGTGCATACTTGACTATGAGATAGCTATGCCAATTTTGGATTCGTGCACTTCTATTCCCAAAAAATATCTCATTATCCCCAAATCAGTCATTTCAAATTCATCCTTCATGACTGTCTTGAATTCTTCTATTTCGAAATTACCTGTAAATATCAAATCATCCACATATAAACAATAAATTAACACATTACCTTGTTGATTTGATTTGATGTATAGTGTTGGCTCATTTTCACTTCTCTGAAAACCATTATGTGTGAGATAGGAATCTATGCGACTGTACCAAGCTCTCAGAGCTTGCTTCAATCCATTAAGTGCTTTATTCAATATGTGTACCATGTCTTATTTTCCTAGAACCTCATAACCTTGTGGTTGTTCCATATAAACTTATTCTTCTAAGTTTCCATTCAAGAATTTTGACTTTACATCCATTTGATAAACTGGTCATTTGTATTGCGCAACAATAACTAACATGGTTCTGTCTGTGTCCATGCATGCTATCTATGCAAATGTTTCATTGTAATCAATTCAAGGTTGTTGTGTAAATCATCTTGCAACTAACCTTGCCTTGTACTTTTGTACATTTCCTTCTGCATCTTGCTTGGTTTTATAAATCCACTTCACACTTATAACATCCTTATCTTCAGGTACATCAACCAGATTCCATGTTTGATTGTTCTCTATGCATCTGATTTCTTCATCCATGGCTTGTGCCCATACATCCTCTTTGATAGCTTCTTCAAAGGTTAATAGATCATCTATTTGTGGAAACAAAGAAAAAAATGAAAAATGTCACACAAACTTCTTGTATTTCTTGGTAACAGACTTGCTAAAGTTGGATTTGGATATGTAGAACTTCTTGGACTGCTTGTTAGTGTTTGTTGCACTCTAGGTGTAGACTACACATCTGCTTTCCCTACTAGAGTACTATGCGCGGTGACTTGCATCGCAATGCCATATGTAGATGGGACTACACATTGAATTTTGAATGGTGTTTGAACCACTTCATCTTCTATGTCATCATTCTCCATTTCGTCAATAATTTTCATTGTCTTTTCTATGGTTCCATCCCATGCTTCATTCTCCATGAACTGAACATCGTGGATGATTATGAATTTTCTTGCGACAAGGTCATACAACTTGTGTCCTTTTGTTTCTTCAGAATACCCTACAAATATACATTTATGTCCTTTGTTGTCCAACTTCTTTCTCAGTTCATCTGAAACATGTGTGTATGCAATGGAACCAAATTTTTTTATGTGTGCCACATTATGCTTTGAAATTGTCCAGGCTTCATGAGGAACTCTATTATTCACACTCTTTGTCAGACATATGTTCAAGATGTATACTGCAGTTTCTATTGCCTCGGCTGAGTACTCATTTGAAAAATGTTTGGCTGTTAACATACTACACGCCATTTCCATGATGGTTTTGTTCTTTCTTTTTGTGATCCAAAATCGGATCCAGAAGCCTGATAGGGCTTGAAAAATGCTCAAAAATGAAAGTGCTCAGAATCCAATGAAACCAATGCCATTGCATCCGTCTCGTCTTCTCGATTCCGGCGGTATATTTACTTTGTCAAACAGGTTCTGTACGCGAAATTTATCGCATTCTGATCGGAAGCCAAAACAGGTAAAATGTCAAAGGTCAACTGGTCAAAAAGTCAATGCTGATGACATCAGCATGCTGACTGTGTAGGAGATGATGTGGCACTCTCTGGCTGATGGTGATTGGGCAGTTTCACTGACAAGGCAGACATGTGGCAGGCAACTGGACCAATCAATAATTGACAAGTGGCATTAATCTAACAAATGGGGAGATGCCACGTGGCCCAGTCATGGACAGCCATGTGGCACCCAGTCATCAGTTGAAGTGGCATGTTAAAAAAATTGTTTTGGGGTCCATGGGATTTGAACCCATGACCACCACCAAACCCAACACCTTAAGAAATGGTCTTTGCCAATACACCAAATTATTTCTTATGTTGTAAAACCCACATTATAACATATATTGCAAAGTATTGT
>JASDQU011404593.1:39845-51925 GCA_032191745.1 Picea mariana
TCCCCCCTTTCATCTCCTCATGATTGCCTCCACCTTTCATCTTATGCCATCTGTCTTCCACTCCATATCTCACCTCCACTCAGCACCATCCTGGCCCACCTTATTCTCATTTCGACCTCTTTTCTTCTGACATCTGTCCCTCTCCTTTCCGCATCGCTCTATCATAAGCAATGTTTCCTCCCTCAACCAATCATGTCTCGTCACCTCCTCATTTGTTGCTTCCCCTCATCCCTGCCCGGTCATTGCTCATCCACCACTTCCAATCATGTGCCTCAGTCTTCACACCAACCTCCACGCCTTATCCATTAGGTTGTTCATCTGATCCAAGTGGCAGCGCAAGAGGGACTTCACATCCCAAGAATACAGAGTTGGTCGGGCCATTCCCAATCCCAAGGAAGCAGTTATTGAGTTGGTTGGTGGTGGTTAGACATCGTCTCCACCATAAATGGAAAGTCCAGAAAGGGACATGAGACAGGTAAATTCTTTTGCAGGATTGTCGGGAGCCTGGTTGCGTCTGACACAAGCGCACGATCGTCCAGAGACTACAGGTGCAGTCTGCTAGTAAACATGCAGACATAATGTTTTTAATGATAAGTCTTGTTTTTGCTGTTATTATTGGCTTTGTGGTATATGTAGGCAATTTTTCCATTTTTGTAATCTATCAATGGTAGAGTTAAGCTCCTGACTGTAAAGCTTTAATAAAGCCCCTGGTTCTCTGGTTATAGAAGGATATTTTGAGATTTCTTTTTTAGTGGCGGCCATCCTCCTCCTTTCCTTGTTCCTCTGAATCTGAAGCCCAGGTATGAATGATCCAGTCAAGTGTTGCTACAACTATATGATGTATGTTTGATTGTATTATTTCTATAACATTTGAGGTTTACTTTGAAGTTTCTCTGGTCTAAGAGGATCTCATATCTGATACTTTTCCCCTTCCTTTCCTTCACTTACTCACCACTATGCAAACTTATTGGCTCAAGTTGAATCAAGACCTCACATGTCCTTGCTATTCCAACCCAGTTTTCTGAGTGAGCAATATTATTCTGAGTTGAATTCCATTCGATCACCCCCTTTATAAACAAATCATGACATAAATTGTTGGGCCTCAGGCTTACTCCTACTGTAATCCAGGAGTGACTTCTGATGCCAACAGAGTCTGATGTGCGCAGATCCCTTTTTGTCTCTTGATATGCATGCATTGTGCATGGAAAAGTGTTTGCATGTGACCCCTGAGATGCGTGCCATATATCATCCACATGAAATTAAGAAAACAAATCTGAAATGGAGTAGACATCATCTTCAATTAATAGGATACAAATTTGTGCAAATACTTTTGTAGAAAACTCTTCATAATAAGAGGCTTGATCTTCTGACGGTTTCTCTTCTGGCTCTATATTTCCAATCCCCTGCATGCAATATTCACAATGTTATTTATTCCAAAATAGAACCTTCAATATGGTCCATAATTCATTTGGAGTGAGTTCTTGTGTGACATCTCATACCTGGTGGAGAACTTTTGGAGAAAAAGTAAAGCAGATAAATCCTATGGCCATATCTTGTTTATTGAGAAAGTCATTTTTCTCATCGATAGAATCAGGCTCTACTTCCATTTCCATGTTTATTTGGTATAATCCTATACTTATAAGAAGAAGTAGAATCTCTGGTTTCCACTCCAAATAGTTATGAGGCGTGAGAAGTATTATCAGTGAGTAAAACAAAAATTCCATCTTTTATGCATTCTTCAATCTTCAGTACCTGCAAAAATAATTTGGTGTAGCTTTTTCTTAGTAGTCTTTCAGCTCTGATACCATGTCAATGTGTTGAACCTACATAGAATATATCTAGATAGAAAATACCACACACATTTGCAGAGATAAATTGAGAAAGAAGAAGCAAGAGAGAAAGAATGGAAGAATTATCATTAACTATATTCCACACTCAAAGAGTGAATAATTTACAATAGATAAAGCCTACATGAGTAACTAATGCGCCATAGTTGTGGTCTAGAGTGATTTGGACACACACCAATAGTTACAGGAGTAAACTGCCACCTATTCTAGTCTCTTAGGAAGTTACGGGAGTGAACTGCCACCTAGCTGAGTTAACTAGCCAATCAGTCTTCAATTAACTGACTGAAAATAGAGTAGTGAGGAGTAGATCAAGGAAAAAAGGGTAATGCATCAGTCTGGTGATGATCCCAAGGAAAGTGCGCATTATCATGGTGATGATCCCATTGTTTCATGGTGACAAAACCAATGCAACATCTAAACTCAACTCAACTAGTCAAACTGAAGTGTCAAATGAAAGAGAATATTCTCCAGGTGGAATATTCTCCCCTAAAATATAGGAGATTAGATAATGACTAATTATGACTAATAAACAAGGAAAAACCTTAGGAAAAATAAATCCTAGGTGTGTGTGAATTAACTCCAACAAACACGTGCAAGGAACTCTTTATCAAATGGTCAGAGTATGAGAAGAGTCATCCACTCCAGTGAAACCATTCGATGACTCTTAGAAGACAAAGAGATGAAAGCGCCATGTGGCCATGTTTTGTTTTACTTATCTTTCACTTTTGATAGTTATTTTTAGTTAATTATTTGTTATAAATAAGAGGATCGACCTTTTATAAAGGGTCGATGGTTTTTGCAAAGACCCTCATTTTTGGAATTGTAAAGAACTATTTCGGAACTACCTTAATTGAGAAGTCATGTTTAGGACCGGAGACAATTTTTTGTTTTATATCAAAGGCATGTGTGATTGGATCATACGGAAGAATTACTTCTAACTTCATCTCATGAATGAATGTTGTAATGAGTAAGAGATTCTGAATCTATTGATAAATTAGCTTATTCAATATTTTTATAGTTCTTGTCTCTAATGATTGAAATCAAATCATTGTGTTAATGTGTGATTAATGGTTAGAGCTAAGGAAACTATTTTTATTTCCATCATTTTATTGCATGTATGTTTTCTTTCGATAATTGTATCTCAGTCAATAATTAAAATACCAGCAAGTTGATGTATTAGTACTAGGCTTGTCACATGTATGAAAATATTTGTCTGCATGTTGAAGCACGAGGGTTGTCCCAAGCTCAACCTGCTTCAATAGTTAATATTTCCCCTTTACCCAACTAGATTATACCAACACATATCTTTTAGCAGACCCACCTAATAAAAGAAAATAAAAAAGAGAACATTTAAACTAAAGCAATAATTTTCATAAGAAGATATCATGTCAATCACTATGTAAATCCCATTGATTATTTGGTCGGATTGACAGATCTGGAGAACCATTCCACTTTCAAACGTTGTAGAGTCTAATTAGGCCTCGATGGCAGGTTTGGTTCCTGCTGTTGAGTTAAAGGAATTTAGGACCCCTCAACAGGACCAACATAGATTCTCGTATGCCAACACATGTGAGGAACTCTTCATCAAATGGTCGGAGTATGAGAAGAGTCATCCACTTCATTGAAACTATTTGATGATTCTTAGAAGAAAAATAGATGGAAGCGCCATGTGGCGATGCTTTGTTTTAATTAGCTTTCAGTTTTGATAGCTATTTTTAGTTAATGATTCATTATACATAAGAGGATTGACCTTTTAGTAAAGGTTGATGGTTTTTGCAAAGACCCTCATTTTTTGAATTGTAAAGAACTATTTCCGAACTACCTTAATTGAGAAGTCATGTTTAGGACTAGAGACAAACTTTTGTTTTTCATCAAAGGCGTGCGTGATTAGATTTGAGGAGGAATTACTTCCAACTTTATTTCATGAATGGATGCTATAATGAGTAAGAGTTTATGAATCTATTGATAAGTTAGTTGTTTCAATATTTTTGTAGTTCCTGTCTCTAATGATGAAAGCAAATTGTTGTGTTAATCTTTGATTAATGCTAGAGCTAAGGAAACTATTTTTCTTGCCATCATTCTATTGCATGTATGTTTTCTTTCGATAATTGTATTTTAGTCAATAATTGAAATACCAACAAATTAATGTATTAGTATTAGGCTTGTCATAGGTGTGAAAATTCTTTGTTTTCATGCTTGAGCACAAGGGTTATCCTAAGCTCAACCTTATTTAGTAGTTAAGAACCCCTCTTTTACCAACTTGTTTATACCAAAACACATCTTCTAATCAACCCCATCTAATAGAAAAAAATACAAAAGAGAACGTTTAAACTGAAGGATGAACTTACATAAGAAGATATATTGTTAATCATTATGTAAATCCCATCGATAAATCGGTCGGATCGAAAGATCTAAAGAAAGATTACACCATTAAAGACTAAAAAGTCTAATTGGGCTTCCGTGGTAGGTTTAGTTCCTACTGTTGAGTCAAAGGGATTTAGGACCCCTCAATAAAGTCTTATATGCGACTTTGTTATGAGTATTTAAACATTTATTGGTAGGATATCTGCTACCATCTTCAACTCCATTGATATAGGACCACCAGTTGTTGCGCGGGGGGGGGAGGAGTGTTGAGAGTGAACAATTGAGTTCCTTCCGTTGGACCTTGACTACGTTATAGTTGTTGAGGCAGTGATCCTTCATAATGTTGGTCTATGAAATATTCTGCCATTGTATTAAGGTTTTGAGCATGGAAAGTTCTTTTATGGTAAAATTTATTTAATATTGTATAGATTTGAGCCATAGTTGCAGGTGAACATAAATAGGTTGGGTTACATTATTGGCGATGTAAATTATTGGTTGAATTTACAATTGTCATAAAGTTAGAGGAATGCATGTGATTTTTCGAGTTGATGATGAGTATGATAGTAAACTTGAGATGAGGACATACTTACAGGAATATACCATAAATATGATACCTTGTCTCCTTACTGGCATATTGCAACCCTCGTTTATTTATTATATGATAAAATTTAAATTGTAAGCGATATTCATGGCTGAGTGTTTCTATAGAAAATAATATATTTATTTGATTCTGTTGTGTTACATATTTGTAAAATATTTATTTTTTTTCTACTTATCTTCAAAGACCACTTGAGTTTAGTTGTAATTAGATCCCTATTCTTAATACGTAACTTATTCTTCAATAAAAGTTGTATTTATTTTTATACTGGTCATTGAAATAAATCTTCCCAGTTAGTTGTGATTTAACGCTATGAAACCCTTATGCTTCTAGTGAAATTAATTACTGTACATCTTTTCTTAGTTGCTTTTCGAATAAAAATAAAGTGTAAATTCCATTTCCTTCTGGATTGATCTTGAATAGAAGCTATATTGAAGCTATATCGAAGAATTAGAGCTTTTGGAGTTAATTGTTGGTTTTTGGGTTAAAGCAAGGAATAAAACAAAAATATTTTGGAAATGGACTAAAACTTGATCTGTTTAATCACCATTCATAATTTTCCATATATTTCCCTGAGTTGGTGATCCTTGTGGATATTGGTGGCCACCCACGTTTTCCAACTAGCTCCTCTTGTCAGTTTTTAGTTTATCATGTTCTTTTGTACTTCTTTTTAATTGTGGGTTCTACACTTCTAGGGCTATCTAAATCCCTACACATCTTCCAGGTGGATACTGGTGGCCTCCCACCTAATCCAATTGGATTATTTTGTATGTTTTCATGTCAGCACATCTTGTTGTACTTCTAGGGCCATTTTTGGGACCTAAACAATGTTCTTTTGGGTCACAACAATCAAACTATAGACAAAGTCAAAGTTTGATAGCGTAGTGCATATTTCTCAAAAAGACCTTTCCAACGGGCTGTCACACGCCCAAAACGAATATCGTATGCAAAAGTTACGACCCTGGGAAGTTAATGTACTAACTTACCCAAACAAGACCCACATGAATTTTGGCATTTCATCTCCTAGGGTTAGGTTTTTGGATTTCTAGGGTTTTGGAATTCATGTTTATCATAAAAAGGCCTTCAAAGCCTCATTGTAATGATCTTCTGGCGAAGGAGTGTAGCCATCACATCTATTCTCAAAGATAAAGATGCCATTTTTCTAGCGATTCTTGCACTCTATATTTTTATAGTCTCTTTACAATTACTTCATTAATAGAAATCAAGTATTGTTGTATTTCTATGTTTCTGGATATTTTCACGAGTACTTCATTATAATTACTCTTCTTTCATTTCATTTTGAAAATAATCTGGATCAATGGTATCTGATCAACCTTCTCTTGATCATTTTTTTCCGTGCATGTCTCCGACGAGGTCCAAGTATAGCTAGTTGGGTCTCGAGGTTGTCTCTCTTGAGGAAAATCACTCTCACATGCCCAAGAAACCCTCAATGCTGGTGTAAAAGAAAAATGATGAAGCATAAGATTCTATTAACCTATTTCTTGAGCAAGTTGTCGTGCGATAGAGGGACGAAATGATGGAGAATTTTTCACACGACCTTAAAAGCTTGTCAATATCAACATGCGCATCTTCATCAAGCAACCATTTTGGAGGAGTCTCTCCCTTCAAGGTACAAGTTAATTTTGATATTCCCATATTTGAAGGTTAGAGAAATGCATATTCCCTAGAAAAATGGTTAAATCTATTAGAAGGTTATTTCTCTGTTCAAAATTTTTTTGACATGGAAAAATATCACCTTCGCACTCCTTAAGGCTCTCCCCCATGTCAAACAATGGTGGGAAACTTGTTGGGAGCAAAGTTCCATAGAAAAATATGAAATATATGGGGCCAAGCCCACTTGATATTTTTTTGTGGATGTAGTCAAAGAACAATACTATCCTGTTGATAACTATGAAGACCAGTACATGAGATGGACCAAAATGCGACAAGAGAAGAGCCAAATAGTGTGGGAGTTCACAAAAACTTTCCATACCTTATGCACCAAGCTGGGTATCAAAGACTCCAAGCGAAATCTACTTCTAAAATACCATGGGGATTTGCATAGGTACATCCATACCAAAATGGATTTCCTAAACATCTCATCATTGGGAGTTGGTGTTGGCAAAGGGGAAGACCCAGGGTTCAACACTTCAAAAACACACCAACAAAACCCTAACTATCGTCTCTTTCGTTAACACCTACGAAGCAGATGAAGTCTCACTCGAGGTATAGGTAGGGGGCATTGCAAGACTCAAGTGTCTACAACCTAGCTGGGACACAGATCTGTGATCATAATACTTAAGAGAGCACTTAGTATTTAACATTCATTAGTATTTAACCCTTTATTCGCATCGTAGGTAAAACCCTAATTACATAACATCACATTATTCAACAAGATCTAAGCATATATGACCATTTAGCACATAGAATCAATAGATCTAGCATTCATCCAAGTTATTAAGAACTAAGATACTATATTAGATGCATATAACATACATAAAGATTCAACATTAAGCATAAATCACATCAATGACACAAATCAATCACAACATAGGATATATGTGGTTCACCCCCAGCATGGGGTTACGTCCACCAACTCTTCTTCTCTTTATTATATTCTTTCAATGCACAGAGACACAAAACCAAATCCGCATAGGACAGGAGATCTATGTGCACCTCGCTAGATCCTCCTTCCCCGAGTTTGGCACAACATAGAGCCTTCTTACTTGCACTTAGCTCTGCAAGTTCTCAACACACAGTATGTACAAATCATTTACAACTATTTGCACTTAGCTCATTGGCTTACAACTGACTTAGCACTTGACTTCTTCTTAAATTACCTAGCTACTTATTTATACATTATGAAAGGGGCCTAAACATAGGTAAGACCCATGTGCCGACATCCCATACCCGTTACATAAACCCTAAACCCAAAATCCCACAAAAAGGGGAGAGATCCTGCGATCTCCGCTTCTCCTAGCACTTCATCTTCGACTAGCCTTTCAAAGTCCCAAAAATAGTCAAACATGACCAAGGTTCTCCAAAACTTGGTCAAGGGACAATAGGCCCCCAACACTCACTTTTGAATCATCCTGAGTCCATCTGATCTGGGCAACTCTACTTCAAAGGCCTCGAGTTTGGCTTGAGCTGCTTCGACCTGCTACTTCACCAAAGCCTCCTTCTTGACGAACCCCTGAATAAATTTCACGATCACTGGTCCTTCCAATCATTGTTCCACCATGGTGATTACTTGTTCTAGTTGTGCACCTTGTCCCTCAATCTCCTCAAAAAGTGTGTAGGCTTCATCCTGCACTAGTTGTAGCGTTTGGGTCACTTCCATGACTTTACACTGGATGATATGAACCTATTGTTGAATGTTGCGTTGTTTCTGGGACCTTTTCATCTTCTCTATTGCTGACAATGGCCTTAACTGTGCTTGTACTGTCACTGCTTGTTGCTTTGCCTCCTGGAGCTGTGACTCCATTGTCCTTAGATCTGGGTCCTCTGCAAGGCACTCATATGTCTACACACTTCAATTTCTTAATTTCTTGCATTCTTAGGACAATGCCTTGACTCTTTCAACTGCGCTCCGAGGAGTTTCTTCCCTCTTATCTCACACTGCCCGTGAAGTGCTTGGCATGGCTTACAATTCCAGTTCTTCCACTCTTGCTTGAATTTGATGAATAGCTTCATCGAGCTTCTCCACTTGACTCTCCACTATGTCTTCTTCTATCTGTGCGAGGCCCGACAAAAAGTGAAGTGATCTGGTGACTGCCTCCTTGATTCCCATCTGCTTTGTGAGAAGTTCTTCTTTTTCCTTCTGAATCTGTGCTTTATCCTATGAAAACTTCGCTTGGATGTCGTATTTATCTTGCTTCACAACTTGATGTTGCTCTAGGGATTATTTTTTTGCTTGCTTTAATGCCTCTGTGGCCTACTCCTTTACCTCCTAGACTTGACGAAGGTGAGCCTCTGTTGAATCTGCTAATTTGCATAGTTAGGCAGACTAATCTACTACTTCTATGTCCTCTGCTGAAAACGACATAGTAGACACTACACGACTCGAATAAAGATAATATTGTATCCCTTTGAGTTCTGCCTTGATCCTGTCAAACATTGTCTCATGTTTGGCTTCGCTTCGCTGCAAAATTTTCTTTGAGGTATTTGATACAACGACGATGATGAGGTCAATATCATCTACCGTGAGCACAGTCTGAAATGGAGGTTTATTGGCTTTTATGTTTTGACTTATTTCGTGATGAAGGTTTCTTCAGGGAACCTTTTCTTTTCTTGGATATCTTAGCCTCCGTGATGGGATCCTTAGGTGGTGTTACTTCCCCATGTTCTTGATTTTTTTCTTACCTGTCATCCTCTTCTTTGTCTACTTCATCACCTCCTCCTCTTTCTAGTGAATATGGGGTAGTTTCCTTTGATGCATTGTTCAATTCCTATACATATTCTTTCTTTTTCTTCCTGCTGCTACTAGGTGCATCATGTTCTTCTCGGGTGACTACAGGACTTTTGATGACGTTAGGGTCAGAGAGTTCTATCTATTTGACTGGTACAAGGAACTTTGCAGGCCATTCCTTGGTTATTTCTTCCATGTTCTCCTCTTTGATTTTTTGAGGTATCCTAACCATTTGTTAGAACAAGGGTAGACCCAAGGTTAAACGCTTCAACAACGCACCAACAAAACCCTAACTACCGACCCTTTCGACAACACCTGCGAAGCGGATAAAGTCTCACCTGAGGTAGAGGTAGGGGGGTTGCAGGACTTAAGTGTCTACAACCTAGCTGGGACATAGATCTGTGATCATAATACTTAACATAGCACTTAGTAGTTAACATTCATTAATATTTAACCCTTTATTCACATCGCAGGTAAAACCCTAATTACAGAACAACACAATATTCAACAAGATCTAAGAATATCTGACCATTTAGCACATAGCATCAACAGATCTAGCATTCATCCAAGTTATTAAGCACTAAGATACTATATTAGATGCATATAAAATACATAAAGATTCAATACTAAGCATAAATCACATTAATGACACAAAGCAATCACAACACAGAATATACGTGGTTCACCCCCAGCGTAGGTCTACGTCCACCAAATATTCTTCTCTTTATTATCTTCTTTCAATGCAAAGAGCCACAAAACCAAATCTGTATAGGACATGAGATCTGCGGGCACCTCACCAAATCCTCCTTCCCTGAGTTTGGCACAATACAGAGCCTTCTTACTTGCACTTAGCTCTACAAGTTCTCAACACACAGTATGCACAAATCATTTACAACTATTTTCACTTAGCTCATTGGCTTAAAAATGACTTAGCACCTGACTTCTTCTTACATCGCCTAGCTACTTATTTATACATTATGAAAGGGGCCTAAACATAGGTAATACCCATGGGAGGACATCCCATACCCATTACATAAACCCTAAACCCAAAAATCCTCCAAAAGGGGGTGAGATCCCACAATCTCCACTTCGCCTGGTGCTTCATCTTTGACCAGCCTATTGAAGTCCCAAAAATGGTCAAAAATGACCAAGGTTCTACAAAAATTGGTCGAGGGCCAACAATTTTCTATCAATATGCAGTCAAAATCGATTAGAAATTTAGGCATCAGAACAAATGGGAATTTGAGTCTGCAAATATGCAACAACCAAAGCACGGTAAATATGATCCTAACCAACATCCTCTAGACAACCAGTCTAAGACAGAAGAAAAAAAGGGTAAAATAAAGATGAATAATGACACTGGGAAGTGGTGTGACTTCCACAAAATCCCTTGGCACAACACCGATGAATGTAACTCAAAACAGTCATTGGTGACCGAGGTGAAATACACGGAGACGAATGTTGATTCAGAATCTGATCCAAAAAATATTGAAAACATACATATCATCAACACAAAACCCACTTCTATTGTTGTGACCGCAACAATTCATCTAGAAGAACTAGTGGATCCTTAAGAGGGGGAGCGCCTCTTCCATTCATAGATGTGGGTGAATGGGACCCCATTGCATTTCATTATTGATAACGACATCCCGAAGAATATCATCTCAAATAAGGTCATCAAACAGTTTGGGTTGTTGACAACACCACACTCACAACCATACAACATCGGGTGGCTTCACCAGGGACAACATCTTTGCGTCAACCAACAACATCGCATGTCCTATGACATCCATCCCTTCAAGGATGAGGTAGTGTGTGATGTGTCCCCTCTTGATGTTGTGATTTTGTTTTGGGAAAACCATATATGTGGAAACATCATGATGTCTATGAGTCTAGACCTCGTATTTCCATTATTACTCTAGGAGGTCAGCTCTGCAGGATAGCAGAGGTAGTTCTGAATACTACTCCACCAAAATAGTGCCACAAGGTAATCTATTATACTACAAAATTCATCCTCTTCATAGTCTATTCAAAGAATGCACAAAAGACCCCTACAACCAATGCAACCTCAACACCTTCTATCCAACAACAACATATTTTTGAAGATAAATAAGATATTGTTTCTTCACCTACAATGGTGCCTACACAATGCCCCATCAAAACCAGAGACAACAAGTTGGTGGAACAGATTCAACCCCTCCAGCAACAGTTTTGTGACAGTCTTCCATAAGCCAAGAAGAAAAAATTCTCCAAAAAAGAATGAATCTCACCAATATTAAGATTCATAAAATGATTTACCCTCTTCCCTCGGCACTCAACGTAATGGAGACTATTTATTCCTAAGGGGGAGGATTGATCCAGGTTGATATTGGTGGCCACCTACCTGTTCCAACTAGATCATTTTGTCAATTTTTAGTTCAAGACGCTCTTCTGTACTTCTTTGTAATTGTGGGTTCTACAGTTTCGGGGCTTTCTGAATCCCTACACATATTCTAGGTGGATACTGGTGGCCTCCCACCTAATCTAGCTGGCATATTTTGTATGTTTTCATGTCAACACATCTTTTTGTACTTCCAGGGTCAAAACACAGTGTATTTTTGGCTTTCCATAGTCAAAATGTAAATGGAGTCATATTTTGACGATGTAATGCATAGTTCTCAAAAATACCTTTCAAATGGGCTATCACATGCCTAAAACGAAGATCGTATGCAAAATTTACGAACCCGAGAAGTTAATGTACTAACTTACCCAAACGAAGCCCACATGACTTTTGGCGTTTCATCTCCTAGGGTTAGGTTTTTGGATGTCTAGGGTTTTGGGATTCATGTTTATCATAAAAATGCCTTCATAGCCTCATTGTAAT
>JASDQU011404593.1:79333-105779 GCA_032191745.1 Picea mariana
ATTATAATACACTCATCACTTCACTTTATTATTTACCTTTTAAAATCTCTTAAACCACTTTGATTACTTTGACCTTTTGGGGCTTCTAGATGACATATGAGGGTCCTCCAACTTCGTAAGGCCATAACTCTCAAACCGTGAGGAGTTATGTGACGTTCTACATACCACCAAAAATAGAATGAGATGAAATATCCATATAGAATAGTATTATATGAAAATATATCATAACTCATACCGTTATCCATCAAACAAACTTGGGTCCATTACCCAAACCTGGGGTCTCCAACTTCTCATGGCCATAACTCTCTAACCGTGAGGAATTATGTGATGTTCCACATACCATCGGAAATGACATGACAAGCACTATCCATCTAGGATATGTTTCCTAAAAAATTCACTTTCCTTCATCTCATTATTCCATAATTAATCACGGGTTCTCTTACTCCACAAAGCGTCTTCCCGTGAGGGCTTTCACCATAAGGGGACCACTTTGGAGTTCATCCATATTTACTTCTAATCAACAATGAAAAAAAAATAATGAGTCATATTTACATCAAACAATATTGGGTCTATTACCCAAACCTTTTTTCTACGGGTCTTTCTTCAAGGTTTGACATCAATGACAACCAATCTTAATCAACAATCTCCCCCTTTGGCATTGATGGAAACACTCTAATGCAACAATGAAATCATATCACTCATGCTCCCTCTAGAACCATGCCTCTGTCCTCTGTATATGATAAATATGCTCCTACTGGAACCATGCCTCTATCCTTTGCATCTGATAAATTTCTCCCCCTTTGTCATCAATGGAAAAAATATCTTTCCATCCGGGGCTGCTGCCCCTAACAGACTGTCCTCTTATGGTTCTTCCTCATGTACATCTAAAAAATATAAGATAAGCATTCAAAAAGCATTCATTTTTGGAGTATAAATAACTCCAAGTCTTTGGCAAAGATATTCAAAGGCTTCCCGTGGAAGTGGTTTTGTAAAGATGTCTGCCACTTGTTCTTTTGTGCCCACATACTCAACCCTGATGTTATTTTCTGCAACCTGTTCCCGTAGAAAGTGATACTTGATTGGAATGTTCTTAGTCTTGGAGTGAATCACTGGATTTTTTGAGATACTGATGGCACTTGTATTATCACAATATATTGGAATGGGCTCATCATACTCAACCTGTATATCTATCAAAGTTTGTTTCATTCAAAGAACCTGTGTACAACATGTTGTTGCTGCAATATACTCTGCCTCGGCTGTAGATAGAGATACCGATGATTGTCTCTTGATTAGCCATGATATCAAACACTCACCTAAGTAGAACGCTGCTCCACTGGTTCTTCGTTGGTCATCAATAAAAACTACCCAATCTGCATCTGTGTAGGCAATAAGTGATAGATTTGTTCTTTTGGATACCATAATCCAAACTCTTATGTTCCTTTGAGATATCTGAAGATCCTCTTTATTGCTAATACATGTGATTCCTTTGGTGTTGCTTGAAATTATGCCACCTATCCAACTGCCTGCATTACATTTGGTCTAGATGCTATCACATATAGTAGGTTTCCAATCATTGACCTATATTTCCTCTGATATGTAGACTTTGAATCATCATATTTTCTCAACTTACAACTGGTTTTCATAGGAGTGATAACTGGTTTGCAATCTTCCATTCCGAACCTCTTTAGTATTTCTCTAATATACTTGGTTTGAGAAATAAAAATTTCTTGGTTTCTTTTATGTATCTGAAGTCCCAGAAAGAAGGATAGTTCTCCAAGTAACGACATTTCAATTTCATTTTGCATGTCTTTCGCAAATTTCTAGCTTAACTTGTCATCATCACTACCAAAAATAATATCATCAACATAAACTTCAATTAATAAAATATTACCTTGACTTACCTTGATGTAAAGGTTGTTGTCTGCACTTCCTTTTCTGAACCCTGCCTATTGCATATACTTATCCAGTCTGGAGTAACATGCTCTAGGAGACTTTTTTAGACCATACAAGGCCTTCTTTAATTTACACACATAGTCTGTGTTCTTTGACAAATGAAATACTTTTGGTTGTTCAATGTAGACTTCTTCTTCAAGTTCCCTATTCATAAAAGTTGATTTTACATCCATCTGATATACTTTAACATTTTTGGAGCATGCATAATCTAAAAGAAAACGGATTGCTTCCATTCTGGCAGCTGGGGCAAATGTCTCTTCAAAGTCAATTCCTTCAATCTGTGCATATCCTTTACATACCAATCTAGCTTTGTTCCTTGTAACCTGTCCATCTTCATTCAATTTATTCCTGAAAACCCATTTTGTGCCGATCACATTCTTATTCTTTGGTCTTGGAACCAATTCCCAAGTGTCATTTTTCTCTATTTGATTCAATTCTTCATCCATGGCCTTATTCCAAAATTCATCCTTGCTGGATTCTTCAAAACAGTTTGGTTCAATTGTAGATAAGCGTGCTAGGTGTGTTTGTTCTGGTGAATGGATTTTTCTTCTAGTCTCAACTCCTGCATCTTTGTTTCCAATAATCTGATCTAAAGGATGATTCTTCTGTACTCGTTTGCTAGGTGTCTTTGGATATAGTTGTTGAACTTGCTCTTCTACTTTTGTCGGATTCTCTTCATCTTCATCTTCCTCTTCTTCTTTTTCATCTTCTTCTTCAAAAAGTTGTTCCATTGATTTGTTTTCTTCTTTCTTTGATTCTGGTCTGCTTGTTTCATCAATTGTTACATTGATGCTTTCCACAACTTTGTTTAATCTTAGATTGTAACACTTGTATGCTTTCCTTATACTTGAGTAACCAACAAGTATTCCTTTGTCCACATGAGAGTCAAACTTACCCATTCTCCCATCTTCTCTTTTGATGTAGCATTTTCTTCCAAAAATTATGAAGTCCTTCACATTTGTTGGTATTCCTTTCCATAGCTCATAGGGAGTTTTATCAGTGTTGTTTCTGAGCATTACTCTGTTTTGAATGTGAACCATTGTATGCACTGCCTGTGTCCAAAAAATATCTGTCAACTTTGAATCCATTATCATTGTTCGAGCCATTTCTTGTACTGTCTTGTTCTTTCTTTCAACAACTCCATTCTGTTGAGGTGTCCTAGTGACAGAGAATTGCCTTTTTATTCCATGATTTCTACAGTAGTCCATAAATTCCTTTGAGGTGAATTCTCCTCCATTATCCAATATTAAGCATTTGATTCTTGAATCCATCTCATTTATAACCATTTCCTTGTAGATCTTGAAATTTTCAAAAGCTTCTGATTTGTTCTTGAGAATGCAAATTGTAGTCATTCTTGTATAATCATCAACTAATAACATAAAGTATCTCTCACCTTTTAATCCTGGTGTTGTAGTTGGTCCAACTAGATCAGTATGCACAATTTCCATTGGTTTTGTTGTTGAATATTCCTTTGATTTGAACCTAGTCTTTCTTTTCTTTCCTTGTTGGAAATGCTTGCACAAAGTGTTGGTTGGTTTCGTGATTTGGGGAATTTCTCTGACTGCTTCTCTTTTTATGACTTTGACAAGGTTATCAAAATGCATGTGACCCATTCTTCTGTGCCATAGCCAACTTTCATCTTCCTTTCCTAGACAACACTTTTCATTTCCAATTTCGCTTAACACATATATGTTGCTTGAAGTTCTTGCAACTGTAGCAACCAATTTCCCTGAACCTTCTTTTCTTATGTCACACTTTTGTGAATCGAAAGTAACTTTATGACCTTGGTCACACATTTGACTCACACTTAAAATATTATGTTTCATATCTTCTACTAGTAGAACATTTTCTTCCTTTTCATTCTTGTTCCCAATTCAGACTATGCCTTTTCCAATGATTTTGGATGAATCGTCATTTCCAAAGGAGACTAATCCATCTCTTTCCTTTCGTAATGTAAGAAACTTTGCTCTATCACCTGTCATGTGTTTTGAACATCTATTGTCAACATACCAAACATGTTTCTTCTGTTTAGATTGTAGAGCAACTGTGCATTCTTCATTGCTATACTGATCTTGCTTTCTTATCCATGTCATTTTCTTAGGTTCTTATTTGTGACTCTGTTGAGGTTCTTTAGGAGGGACTGACATTCTGCAATTTTTGGCCATGTGTCCAAAATTGTTACATTTGTAACATTCCACTTAAGTGTTCAAAGATTCAAACCTGTTGTAACTTATTCTCTGTGTTTCACTATGTCTTCTTGAATAACCCCTTTGTGTATGGCTCTCAAAGTAGTTATTGTTCCTGTTGTTAGCTCTGCAATTTACACCTTTATGTCCAAAATTATTACATGCATAACATAAACCAAAAAATATAGTTTGATACCTGGTAGTTGAATATCTTATGAAATGAGGTGCTCTTATGAATCCTTTTTCTTCTTGAGGCCTGTCTATCTGTTGTTGATTCTGAAATCTGAATCTTCTCGGTGGAGGAGTGTCCCTATAATCTTCCTTGTATATCTTTTTATCCCCTTTGATTGTTTGTGCATAAATTTTTGGATTTGTTTCTTGCTCTGTTGTTTTGGAGCTTGATCCCTTTTCTGTCTGATTGTATCCAAGTTCGAACTTGTCAAGATAAGATTTTTGACTGCTCTTAATGTCATCTAGAACTTTTGAGCTATTTTGCATATTTTTCTTTTGAATATCCTTTCTTAGTGTGACAATCTCTGTTTCCAGGTTTCCAATGATCTTGTCCTTTCCTTCTAGTTGTTCTTTGAGTGCTTCTTCGATTCTTTTATCTTCTTCTATTTGAACCTTCAATTTTGTGATCATTTGTTCTAGTTCTTAAGTGTCTTTTTTCTTATCTAGTTCTTCTTGTAGTTTCTTGTTTTTCTTCTTTTCTCTTATGATAACTTCTATGACACTCATTAATTCTTCTCGAAAGTCAACTTCTGCCTCTTCAACTTATTCTTCATATGCTTCTTCATATTCTTATTCAGAGTCTTCTTTATCAGAGTCTTCTACTGCCATGAATATAACTCTCCCTGTTTCATTGTCACTGACTTCATCTTCATCTGATGATGAGATGTCTTCTTTGGTGCAAAATTTTTTCTTGAAAACTTTCTTTGTAGTTCTTTTACCTTTATATGTTTGTCTACCTTTTGAGTAACCTTCATAATTTCTCTTTTTCTTATGAGGACATCTATTAGAAAAATGACCAATACCATCACAATTAAAACAAATTAAAGGAAGCTTACCTCTCTACTTACCGTTGGTTCCCTTGTTCATTATTTTCACGAAGTTGGCCACTTCTTCATCATCTTTCGAGACGTCGTTGTTGTTTATATATTATTCTTGTTCATTTTTCTTTTGCTTTGATCTTTTGGATGCTTTGAAGGCTGCTTCTTTTACATCTGGATTTTCCTGTTTGGTTCTCATCTCATTTGCTGTGAAGATTCCATGAAGTTCATCCATGCTTATTGAGTTTAGATTCAATATTTCTTCTAGTGCTGATATCTTAGGGTTGAATCTCATAGGAAGAGATCTTAGTACCTTTTGAACTATTACAGATTATTCAATTTCTTCTCCCAATCCTATGATTGCATTCATTGTTTTATCAACTCGTAAGAAGTAGGATACAATATCTTCATCTTCCTTCATTTTTAGTTGTTCAAACTGACCTCTGTAAGTTTGAAGCTTTGCTGCTTTGACTTTTGAATCTCCTTCATAAATATTTCGAAGCTTGTCCCAAATCTCTTTAGCATACTTATAATGTGCAACTTTGGTGAATACCATATCACTGAGACCATTCAAAAGTGCATTTATGGCTTTGGAATTATTCTCACCGGGTTTCACTGCTTTGTCATTTGTTGGTGGAACTACTGGTGCTATGTATCCATCTACAATTGATTGCCAAACTTGAAATCCATGTGCATGTATATATGTCTTCATCCTTATGCTCCAAAAAACATACTTCTGTCCATCAAACTGTGGTATTCCATTTTTATATAAGTTGGTACTCTCCATGATCTACCTTTCAGTGGTTAAACTAATTTTTGAAGGAACCTGCTCTGATTCCAATTGTTGGATTACTGAAAGAGGGGGTGAATCAATAATAGCGTAATTATAATATTTTTTCTTCAAATGTTATATCAATGTAGAATTATTATCCAATAATGAGAAGTAAGAAATAAACAATCACACACATACACAGTACACTAGTATTTTACGTGGAAATCCAAATAGAGAGAAAACCACGGAATGTTTTTTCTTATATGTCTTGAAGAATTACATTCATTAGAAGCACCAACTTTCTTTGTTTTCCAGCTGCAACTGGAAGGAGGCTCCAACCCCCTAGTTTGTCAGGCTACAACTTGAGGGAAGCTCCAACTCCCCAATTCTCTGGCTACAACCAGAAGGAGGCTACAACCCCCAATGTTCTCCGGCTACAACTGGAATGTGGATACAACACCTGTCCTTTCCTCGTCCTGCCACCCTGAAGTAGAAGTAGAATTATGGAACCACTATCACACTATCACTGTGAGATATACCGCTATAAACCTGTACCAATAAATCTAAACCATGCATCAACCTGTACCTCAACCTGTAATCAACCTGTACCATAAAAAAATGAATCCAACCATGTACCAAGTATGTATCAATCATGTTTCAACTACTCATCAACTATGACTCATCAATATGTACCAACATCATCAACTTTACACCTCATGTATGTGTGCCAACTCATCAACTACTTATCTCAACCATGTACTCAACATGTACCACAACCAAAATCCCTCATCAATTTCATCATCCAAATCTTATTTCTAGCTCTATAATAGACCTAGTGTATATTATCACATTCCTGCAAACCTTCCTTAACTTTAAAAACAAGAGACTAACATTTTCATCAAACGTTTCTTTAGTCTCACATGTCTAGTTTTGGATTAGTCAACAACCCTACTTGAAGTAATCATAACTTTGAACCTGTAATGTATAAATATTTGAAACTGATATACAATGTTTTTCAGTGTGTTTTATGCAATTTCTCCAAGTGTGACTACTTGGAACCTCTCATAAAAGGAGTTATAGAAAAAATGGCATACCTTGTTGAATTCTGGCTTATTCTAGAAAGCGACCATGTAGAGTGTCCCCCGCACAAATTTTTTGATGAATTGATTTGAAACTATTAAAAAACATACTACATACTGTCCCCTAAGAAAAAAAAATTTATCTCACTGAATTTGTATCTGTTATGAAGACGTTATGACGTTTTTACCCAAAACACCTGATTTTGACTAGTTTCAGGATTGACCAGAAACCCTATTTTCCACGGAGTGCAACTCCCAAAATAAAATTACCCAAAAGTTGCATGTTTTACCATAGATACTTGGATATGTTTTCTCACTTTCATAGCAATTTCACGGTCTGAATAATTATATAAAAAAATTTATAGCGAAAATGGTGAGATGACCTAAAGATAACATACCTTAGAAAGCACCATCAAAATAATTTATCATTCCTTGCATTTCGGCTTTATTTTCTTCACCTTCACTCAAAATTCTAGTTTATATATCCTTGGTTACCTCAAAAACATATAGATATTCAATATTCTCAAGTGTGATTCAAATGAGAAGGACTTGCCTCTTATTTATACTCTCCAAGTAGCTTCCTTAAAAACATTTTCTAGGTCACTTGGCCCACTTTTCTTATTTTAGGGTTGGGTCCACTTCTAATTTCTCCATTAAAATTATTATTGAAATAATTTATTTTGCATTCACTTTGAATTATAATACACTCATCACTTCACTTTATTATTTACCTTTTAAAATCTCTTAAACCACTTTGATTACTTTGACCTTTTGGGGCTTCTAGATGACATATGAGGGTCCTCCAACTTCGTAAGACCATAACTCTCAAACCGTGAGGAGTTATGTGATGTTCTACATACCACCATAAATGGAATGACATGTAATATCCATATAGAATATTATTAATTGAAAATATATCATAACTCATACCATTACCCATCAAACAAACTTGGGTCCATTACCCAAACCTGGGGTCTCCAACTTCTCATGGCCATAACTCTCTAACCGTGAGGAATTATGTGATGTTCCACATACCACCAGAAATGACATGAAAAGAAATACCCATATAGGATATTTTCCATGACAAATTCACTTTCCTTCATCTCATTATTCCATAATTAAGCATGGGTTCTCTTACTCCACAAAGCGTCTTCCCGTGAGGGCTTTCACCATAAGGGGACCACTTTGGAAATCATCCATATTTAATTCTTATCAACAATGAAAAAACAATAATGAGTCATATTTACATCAAACAATAAATATTGGGTCCATTACCCAAACTTTTTTGCTACAAGTCTTTCTTCAAGGGTTGACATCAATGACAACCAACCTTAATCAACAGAATTGTGTAGGCACCATTGTAGGTGAAGAAAAAATATATTCTTTCTCTTTGACAATATGTTGTTTTTGGATAGAAGGTGTTGAGGCTGCAGTGGTTGTAGTGGTATTTTGTGCATCCTTTGAACAAACTATGAAGAGGATGAATTTTGTAGTATGAGAGATTACCTTGTGACACTGTTTTGGTGGAGCAGTAGTCGGAACTACCTCTGGTATCCTGTAGAGTTGACCTCCCAGAGMAATAATGAAAATACAGGGTCTAGACTCATATACMTCATGAAATTTCCACATATATGGTTGGCCCAAAACAACATCACAGACATCAAGAGGGTAAACATCACACACGACCTCATCCTTGAAGGGATGGATGCCATAGGACATGCGACGTTGTTGGCTGACGCGAAGATCTCGTCCCTGATGAAGCCACTCGATGTTGTATGGCTGTGAGTGTGGTGTTGTCGACAAACCCAACTGTTTGATAACCTTAGTTGAGATGAGGTTCTTATGGTTGTCATTATCAACAATGAAATGTAATGGGGTCCCCTTCACCCACATCTGTTAATGGAAGAGGCGCTCCCCCTCTTCAGGATCTATTGGTTCTTCTAGATGAATTGTTGTGGTCGCAACAGTAGCAGTGGGGTATGCATAATTAAAAACTTGAGTCAATAAATCTAGGTGGCCTAGAAAACATTGAAATGATTAGACCTTGTTGGACTAAATTAATTAATTAAACAATAAATTCATTAATTATAAAGCCAATAAAATTCTAAGCCTAAGTCTAAGACTAAATTTAATTAAGGGACTAAATGAATTATGACAGAAGTTAAAATATAGGAGAATAATCAAACTCTAGGAAAAAGGGGAATAAAATTTAAAGATTGGATCAAATGCACATGTGTGCATCAAAATAATAAAAGAGATTTTTAAAATAGAAAGAAATAAAATATGAGAGAATAGGTGTACACATATAACAATATCTAGAGTTAAGATACCACTAGTCTAACTATAAGAAGACTCCTAATCCAACTCTAACTAAGATCTAATTAGGAGACACTCATTAAATGAGAATTTGGGGAACAAAGGGACAACTAAGAGCGAAAATAGCAACACATTGGGGAATTTGAGGGAAATTTTCTTTTTAAATAAAATAAAAATGCTAATTACTTGTGAAACTTGGGGAGAGTGTGACAAGTGTGAGGTGAATAATCATAATTAATTTAGTCTAAAAAGTTAATTATTTGTGCATAAGGACGTGTCAGTGAGGAAATTTCCATAAAAAAAATGGTGTATAAGGTAAAGGAGGTCACTTATTCTTGGTATAGTTATGTTGCCAAAATGGTTTTGACTTTGTTTTACTTGTGAGAGTTGGGATACCAAGTGTGTAGAAAGAGTGGAAGATCTACTTTGTGAGGCAAGCCTTCGAGAAATTGTTGTTCGTTTATTGTGTGTGGCCCCTTTGTGGCTCGTGGGGCTAAGGGGCAAGAAGAGTAACCCTAGCATTGGTTGGGAGGTACCGATGAAGTCTTTGTGATTGGAAAGAAGAATAAGGAAGGAGCGCAAGACATTGACGGACTTCCTCAAATTTTTCATCTTCATTGTTCCGGTATTTTATTTCTGGATTATTACATTGTAATAAGAGTAGAATTGTATATATGATTTGATTAAAAATAATTTTAGAACAATTTGTAATTTCTATAATAAATTCACAAGAACTTGGTAAAGCCTTTGTGAAATCTAGAAATTGTTTTACTCTGTTTTGTTGTCATCCTTAGTTCATAACCCAGGATTTATAATTTAATTGTTCCCTGCCAAATTAAATGGAAGAATCGAAATTTGAAGAGTTTCCTTTGAATGCTGCCAAAATTTACTATACAACCTAGAAATCTGAACCTATTTTTATTTACTATACAGACTCTTATGTCTAATATTGATCGTTGTAAATTTAGGAAAGTGAAATTTTGAAATTGGTTTTGGTCGTCGAGATTTGGTTGCATATTTGGCTCTATAGCTAGTTTTAGATTTCAAAAACGAAATTCTAATTGTTAAATTGAACACTGTCAAACTATGTTATAACCTTGAATTTCCAAATTCCTATGATTCGTTGGCTTTTTAAATTGGAAACTCTGTGCTCAGAAATTAATTGAATGTTGCACTTAAATTTTACTTGCCCAAATTACTTTCTCTATTGTGATCATCTTCGTATTAATTTCCAGACCTTAATTTTATATAATTTGTTGTTCTGTGTCAATTTATCTGCTTGTTCAAGTTAAGAAATTTGTGAGGTCCTTATAAAATCATTGGAAAGTCCATACTGTTATATTTTTCTTAATCATTGCATTTGTGTATTGGCTAGAACTATTTTTTGGGGGGGTCATTGTAAATGAACTCACAAACCCTATGAGGAATTCACTGGACTCGGTCAAGTCACTTGTAGCTCGAAAGTGAACTTGATATTCATTGTTATTTATTTTACAATTCGTAGTTAAGGATTTTACTTGGTCGTTGTAAACCTATGTCAATTTTTTGAGTTCGGAATACATTATAATAGTTGCATAAATATTTTTCTTTATGAAACAAAATTTTCATGGTCATTGTCATATTAAATTTCATTCCTCGTTTTTCTGATGTTTTAATTAACATTGCCAAATTATTGTGTAGTTTTCGATTGCAAATTTTGTTAAAAACTGTCGATATTATAGTTGAAATTATATGTGTATGATCATTGTAAACCCTTCACCACAAGAATTCCCTTCAGTAAACATGCACTGGTAGTTATCCAAATTCGTAAGCATTTAAAACTTAATTTCTTGAGTGTGGTTCATGAGTGGAAATATTCTATTAAGTTGGATCTCTCAATTAATTTTTTCCCAATTTTTGAGTTCCATGTTAGTTGTCAAATTGTTTCCAACAACAAAATAAGGAATTTTTTGTTCATTGTCAATTAAATTTTAATTCCTTGAATTTAGAATTATTGAATATCATCGATTTAATACTTAACCGATTGAGTGAATATCACCTAATTGTTTCCAAATCAAATTCTGGTTCTAGAATTTAGGAAAATTGTATGGGTGTTAAGTTATATGCATTTCTCCTCGGATACGGTCTTATTGGAGAACATGTATCAAGAGGATTGAACAGGCGACAACCACCATGGCACCAACCACGTGACAAGCGTGTGCCTCCCCCTCCCGCCCTATCCATGCATTTAAATCAACCTCGCATAAACCAAGGCACCATTAATCTCAATGCGACCTGCTCTAGCTATATGTCCCTTCGATGGATCAGAGCTATGGCAAATAATTTACTCTGCACATGTGTGTATTCCTCCACCAGCGATTTATGCATTATGAACTGCACCAGGGGAATTTTCATCTTCATTCTCCCATGGCCAAACCCTCGAGTGGACTGCGTCCCCCCCAATTGTTCCTTCGCTACCTATCCTTCCCTCATGTGCTTATTAGCCTTCAGAATGTCTCAGATATGTCGAGACAAAGGGGGAAATCCAAGCATGGCTCAACATGACAACCCAGTCTACTACACTTGGCTATCTGCCCCCTACCTGCACCCTCCCACAACTCTTCACCCTCATCGCCCTCCTCTCCATCCTCCTCGTTGCATTCTGGCCACAGCCTCAACAACCTCCTGCCCCTCTCCTCACCTTTTTCATGCAGGATGGAGTGGTTTGATCTCTCCAGAAACTCTCTGGGGTGAAACCCAGGACCACTCTCATATTTTGCCTCGACTTTGCAACCAATTCCAGTTGATCCTCCCAATTCTCCTGCGAACACGCCAGCCCAGTCGCCCCCAACCTGACCACACTGCACCCAAACTCAGAGTGAAGGCCTTGCAATTCTGCAAGGGTTGGTCTTTGAGTTATTTTTATTACCATAAATTGCACCAAACATGCATACCTGGCATCAAGCCATCTAACTTGCTATCTTTTCCAAGCCATCACTGAACAAGCTCTTCTAAAAATCATTGTTTTGAAGATGTATGTGTCCTCCACCATTACTGCCTACGTACACATGCCTGTTGCCCCACTACAGCCCACGGACACTCACAAAATATCGTAAAAAATGGAAAATTGCATAGAATATTGGTTTCTAGGCCGTTACATAACCATTTGACTACCCATAACCAGTCACCCAATCGTTACTATCCCTTTTGTTCTATAAAATAAGGGGTTGGGGTCCCATTGCAAAGAGAAGCATCAGAGCATAGAAACTCTGCCCATTTTTGTATTCCCCCTTTGCCCCAATATTCAACAACCACATTGTGAGTTTGAGCTAGAATTCCCTTCTTCTCCATTGCAAGCCCTTGCCATTCCCCTAGAGAGAACTGAAGAGGAGAAGGAGATGTGGAAGTAGTTGGTGCATTGTGAAGAGGAGCCTAGGACCGAGTTCGAGGAGCAGTGCCGGTCTCATATTGTAAGTGAATTTTGTGAGATTAATATAAAGAAGTACTTTTTTTGTCCCGCCAAATGACGTCTTAAACTTATATGATTTGTTTACATTTCTTGTTTATGATGTCTAACCTACTAATCCATATGTAGAATGCATGCTTGTAGTTTCTTGTTTGTCTTTTGGTGAATGCAAGTCAACCTTGGGAGGAGACTTGCAGTCAGGAAACAACTAAGCGCAAAGGTATCGACACCGGACGCAGAGTTTAAGGTATGCCTACCAGATCCATATACTTTGTCTTTTATGTATGATTGTAGGGTAATGTCGAGATAGTTGATGAAAAGTAGGAGACTTTAGACGGTTAGCTCTGCCTACATTTTAGAACCCTGGTGTAGTCCGTAGAGGGGTTTTCCCACTATAGCAGAATTGGCGACCATACTGGGGAGACCTCTAGGGTTTTTAGGGGATATTTTTGGGTGCTTTAATTAGTTTAACTGCCTTTTTGAGTTTCTATAAGTGTCTAAGTCTTTAAGGGATTTTGGTCTTCCATACCAGTATTCCCTGCATTGATAGCTTGACTACTATTTTCTTTTTTTTTAGAAAGTTACAGAGGTGTACGCGACCTATAGTGGGTCTTCACGTGTACATACACACCCTATATTTAGATAGCCTGCATTCATACACTGGTTGCTGAAGTATCAGTTGCGTTCCTATGTTAGGAAATGTTTTTTTCAAGAAGAGGCAGTCATTCTCTTCCTTGTTTGAAGCCAGACTTCTCAAGGGTTTTCTTGATCTATTCTTGGTCTCTGTTTTTACAATCTTTAAGCCAAGGTTTGACGTCAATTTGGTTGTCTTTAAAAAAAAAAAGATTTCTTGTGTTTCCTAGCCCTTTTTCTAAACTTATTTTTTAGCTTGGGGGGGGCATGAATTGTGCATTCATCAGTTTCTTTTCGAATCTTTTGTTATTCCTGCTTTGATTGGAAGAAAATATAAAAAAATTTATCTTTTTAGGTCTCTTTCTTTCTTTGCATTTGCTTTGCATTGGTATTTGAAAAAGAAAAAAAATTAGCATAGCGTTGTGCTTTCTTCTAATTTTAAAAGCATTTCAAAAGAAAATGAGAAAGATAATCGTTCTTTGCTAGTGTTCTTATCATTTCTTTTTTATGCAAGAGTCTTAACAGAATCAGTTGCACTACCACACCTTTTGAGTAAATGAAGCCTTAAAAAGAACGCTAATTAAAATTTATCAGACTTTCACGTTTGTAGGGTCCATCAACTAGATTAGGCTAGAGCCCTAATTTAGGTTGGAGAGGAAACTCTTTAGAGATATAAAAAAAACATACGAGTCTGTGCTAGGGAGTGTAGAAGTCCAGTGAGGTGGAAACTATCTGGGACCCCCCTCTAACACAGGGGCTAAACATGAGGTCATGTGTGGAAAGATAGCGGACAAAACCCCTCCAAAGCTGGAACAATCGTAGCGGAGGAACGCATATAGAGGACTTTTCTTGGGATTATGTTGATTGCATTTTCCATGGAGTTTCGTGGGTCTCGAATCCATTCAAGGTCCTCAGTCGTCTTCCAGAACACTTTCTTTATATACTCTCGATAGGTTTCAGGCTTGATACCCTGCTCATTGCGGTCCACCCGACTGTCGACTATACCCGCCTGGTAGTTGTTCATGAGCTGGAAACCTAGTTCCCTATACATTAGGGACTTACATAGGTGACTGCGAGGGTATACCGCGATACCTAGGACATACATCGGGCCACGCTTTGTAGAGTATGCCCAAAGGGTTCTTCCGTATTCGAGTTGCACTTGCACAAGTAATTTTCTCTAGTGTCGGCTGGTGTAACTGTTCTTCCAACTAGTTAGTCGTTTTCGTGATTTTCCTTTAGAAATTTTGGTGTGGTCTCTGTGCTCCTTAGTTTTCCATAGTGAGTTAGTTAGCCATTTCTTTGGGTCTCTAACCTAGGTTGGTATACCTCCCACTTCATCAGTTGTGAGGAATTTTTGGTCTTCCACTTAGAAATGTGGAGCCTCCTTTTTATAGGCATTGTTTTGATAACATTGGTTCACCAGAGTTAGTGTGTGATACTTTTACGAACTTAAACGATCCTGCAAGGGGAGAACCTATGCATAAGAAATTCATGGCTAAAGTTCCCGATGATTCCAACCCAGGAACCCCTTCACAAGGGGATTCTTGTGCTTTTCCTTTCTTCGGAAACGTTGGTGTCACTTTGATGGCCACTTTGTACATTCCTAGGCTGAATGTGGGATTACCAGTTTGGTTGGGTACCATTCCAAATGTCTCGAATGCTCTTGATGCTTCTTAGTTAAGAAATTTATGTCATGGGAACAATGTTGACGTTCCTTCATCATCAAACTCTTCTCTTCCTCCTTCTCCCACCTCTTGTGAAAGTACAGTTACTAATAACCAGAAGTCTAAATGAAGTAGAAAGAGGAAGAATAAGAAGAAGAAATCACCAACCTCTGCAAGTCATGCTGGGGGAAAGCACCCAACATCTGCAGGTCAAGTTGGGGGGGGAAATCCAGTCACTGCTAGTCATACTGGAAATAGGTCTGTAGCCTTTGTGATTCATGTTATCAACCCATCACCAACCTCTACAAGTCATGTTGGAGATGTGCAACCAGCCACTGCTAGTCATGCTAGGGGCATTGATTCTGTTGAGAAACCTAGACAGATAGGACATAAGCCTAAGTTCCATTGTAATATTTGCAAGGGAGATCACCTTACTCATATATGCCCTGGCATTCCAGAGGTACAAATATTGTGGTCCCTATCTGCAAGATCTTCTTATTCTGAGTCTTATGTGGTTTCCTCACAGCCTATTTAGCCATTGGTTGAGAAAGTGGTCATGTCAATGTAGTTATCGACTGATCCCACTCCTCTTTTGGGGGGTGAGGTGCCTATAGACCATGTATTCTCTCAGCCTATTCAACCATTGGTTGAGAAATTGGTCATGTCAATGCAATCATCGACTGATCCCACTCCTCTTTTGGGAGGTGAGGTGCCTTTCGACCATGTAGTCTCATAGACTATTCAAACATTGGTTGAGAAAGTGGTCACGTCGACGTAGTCTTCAGCTAATCCCACTCTTCTCTTGAAGAGTGTTGAGTCTACCAAAGTGGTCATCCTGATGCAGTCTTCGATTGATCCCACTCTTCTCTTGGAGAGTGATGTGTCTACCAACTATGTTTATAGCATTTCTAGTTCCATACTGTCGAAACAAGGGGGCATTCTGCTCGTTCTAAGAACACCCCCTCCAAGCCCTAAGATGGTTTCCTTTGATTGGAATGATCTTGTTGAGCCTTGTCTTCCTTCTTCTTCACCTTTTCAAATAAGGGTTGAAGTTAATTCAACAAAAAATTATCGATGTATTGTGGATGAAGGAGCCTCTTCAAGTATTTTATCCTCCTTGGTTTGGAAAGTCTTAGGATCTCCTAAGCTTGTATCTGCTTCACATGAGCTATTGGATTTTGACATATGTCCTAGTGAATATTTGGGGGTTCCTCCTCAGTTGCCTATCGCATTAGGTGGGAAGATTTTCCTTATCGATGTTATAGTGGTGCAAGGCCCATTAGATTTTAATATGCTTCTCGGGAATGATTGTGTATATGCTATGAATGATGTGGTGTCTACGCTCTTCTGAGTGATGCATTTCCCCCATAATGGAAGAATTGTCACTATCGACCAATTGGCATATGATAATCACCATCCTAATTCAGTGTTAGTTCAGCTACCCCTTTGTATGTTCCTAGTGTCCGCGTAGAATCTACCCCGCCACAGGTTAATTATGTGGCATCTTATCCTCAGTGTTCAATTACTTCTGAGTGGGAACCTATGGAATCACACTTTCCTTCTTGGTACTTGGTCTCAACAATTGATCCAATGGTTTATCCAATGGGAGCATAGGATCCCTTGCTTCCCCCTCTTGTTCTAAGTGATCTTGAGTCTCCTTCTGAGTCTAATCTCAATGTTTGTATATCCTCAAGCCCTCATGCTTGTGATTGTTCATTGATAGACTCGTCCAATTCTGGCTAGAGCCTCCATCGTCATATGGAGTATGGTTAGTTTACTTCACGAATTGAGACTGTCGACCCTCGTTTGCGTGATTTCTCGAATTTTGAATTGCATTCAGATGAGGCTATCCTTGAAGCCATGACTATAGTTTCTATACCGTGGGAGGACTTACTCCATGGTTTGTGTTTTCTTCCCTCTTGGGAGACTTTCCAAGTTGACTATCGAAGAGACTCTTGGTTTGAGCCTAGAAGTGGGCTCTACCTGAAGTAGTTTCATACATGAGTCGTATCCCCCTCGGGTCTTATTTTAAGACCCTCTAAACATGAAAAGATTGTCGAGTGATCTTGTTTCCCTTCACGCTCGCTAAAATTAAATTTGAAGGCATGTCTGTCCAGCGGTAGTTTACCCATTTTTCGGTCTGGATGGTCAAAAGTATGAACAAAGGTATACTCTCAGAGCCTTGGTTCTCTAGAAGAGTATCCTCAGGTATAAATTTAACCCTTTTCAAGCTTGGGGGACTAAATTTATGAAAAAGGAACCCCCATGGAGTCCATAGTTAATCTCTTTTCAGACTCCTTAAAATTGAAAAGATGGTTGAGTGACCTTGTTTCTTCACACTCGTTAAATTGGTCCAGAAGAACATCCCTTACGGAGTCCATAGTTAAGCTCTTTTCAGACTCCTTAAATATGAAAATATTGTCGAGTGATATTGTCTTTGTCACACTCGTTAAAATAATTTTGAATAGATGTTTTTTCAGTGCTATTTTACCCCTTTTTGGAACTGACTAGACTACCTTCAAAAAAGGTACCTCAATGGAGTCTCCTTTTATGCTTTTTCAGACTCTATAAAAATGAAAAAACATCAATCTTGCCTTCTCTGGGCTCGTTAAAATTACATCGAAGGATGTTATCATTGTGTCTTATCGATCACATCTACATTCCCGCATCTTTGGCCTAATGCCGGTTCCATGTTTCTCTCAACTAAACCATCTGAAGCATACCTTATACGCAAGCCTTGTAGCACTTTCCCTCTGCGTCTTGACACCTTGACCCATGGAGGATTTTTTTTGAGTGTCCCTTTCCTACATATGTCCCTTGGCTCTGAGCATCAATGTGTTCCTTGCACTTGGAACTAGTATGTCTATGACACCCGTTCCTCCCTTGTAACGTAGCATTCTTTCTTTCTTTTTCAAACTTTCCAAGATTATTGAAAAAGACAAAAAAATCAAATATATCCTAAAAAGAGGAAGGGAAAAGTATTTTCTTTTTGTTGACAGCACAATGAGTCTCCTATGGAAAAAGCACATCCTTTTGTTTGTTCGCCAAGCCCTAGGATTCAATATGACCTTAGGAAGTTGTTCTCGCTACACAGGGTTGTGTCCTCCCTCGTTTGGTTACCCTTCCAAACATATGGAGAGTTCACATTGCCTCTTGCATCGTGAACTTATGTCAATTCCATGTTGCCTGAGTCTCATCTTTTTTTGTGCTTTCATCCAAGGGAAGTCTTACTAAACTTGAGTCAGCCCTTCTGCAGTTTTTCTCTTGTGACTCCTCATGTCTGGCCACCCCGAAAGACCAATCAAGTCTTTGTTCAAAATCAATGAAGTTCTCTGCACAAATCACCAAGATCCTGTTGTATGTTCCTAAAGAGATGTCAAACACCTATGGGTAGTGAATTTATACACTGATATTACACTCCTACACGAGTTTTGGATATTTTGAAGTTGTTGCTTGAGCTCGGAAGACCTCATCTCCAGCCATCAGGCATCATTGGCTTCTTGAAGATGGATACCATACATGTATATCTTTTGATTTTGAGATTTAGATCTGTTGTGTACTGATTGTGGCTACACTTTATATAGCTATATGACATGGATATGTAGTGTATTTGATTGGCAACCATGATTTTATTTCATCTCGAGCATGGGTATGCCTGCGTCGGTGAGACAAATTGATATTTTTGCAGATGGTACCTTCTGAACTCTGGTTCCTGGGCTCACTCTCTTCGTACATCGATGAATATTTGTAATGTATTTTGGCCATCATATGCTCTTCTAACCTCACACATTAGGGGGCATTTGTTATAACCCTAAATTGCACCAGACATGCATACCTGGCATCAGGCCATCTAACTTGTTATCTTTACCAAGCCATCGTTGAACAAGATCTTCTAAAAATCATTATTTTGAATATGTACGCACCCTGCACCACTACTGCTTGCGTACACATGCCTGCTGCCCCACTACAGCATGCGTACACCCACAAAATATCATGAAAAATGAAAAATTGCATAGGATACTAGTTTATGGGTCGTTACATAACCGTTTGACTGCCCATAGCTAGTCACCCCAACTGTAATTATCTCTTTTGGCCTATAAAATAAGGGGTTGGGGTCCCATTGCAAAGAGAAACATGAGATCATAGAAACTCTTCCCATTTATGTATTCCCCCTTTGCCCCAATATTCGGCAACCACATTGTGAGTTTGAGACAGAATTCCCTTCTTCTCCATTGCAAGCCCTTGCCATTCATGTAGAGAGAACTGAAGAGGATAAGGAGATGTGGAAGCAGTTGGTGCATTGTGAAGAGGAGCCCAGAACCAAGTTCAAGGAGCGGTCTCATCTTGTCAGTGACTTTTGTGATATTAATATAAATAAGTACTTTTTTCGTCTTGCCAAATGACATCTTAAACTTATATGATTTTTTTACACATCTTGTTTATTATGTCTAACCCACTAATCCATATGTAGAATGCATGCTTGTAGTTTCTTGTTTGTCTTTTGGTAAATGCAAGTTAGCCTTGGGAGGAGACTTGCAGTCATGAAACAACTAAGCGCAAAGGGATCGACATTGGACGCAAAGTTTACGGTATGCCTACCGAATCCCTATACTTTGTCTTTTATGTATGATTGTGGGGTAATGTTGGGATAGTTGATGAAAAGTAGGAGACTTTAGATGGTTAGCTCTGCCTACATTTTAGAACCCTAGTGTAGTCCGTAGAGGGGTTTTCCCACTATAGAAGTTACGACGCGACCTATACAACCTATGATTTCGAATGGAGATCCTGGATGGGAAGGAAACACAATTCCTGCAAATACTCTCAACATTGCAGGGAGTTCACCACCCTTCATCTGGAGAAGCAAGTGCAACCAAGGTTGAGCCACCATTTATGGAACCAGCTCCGCATGGGACTACGGAGGAAGACGTGACACCAGTCGAGGAGGAAGCAACACCACTTAGGGACCCAACGCCTAGATCCACCTCCCTGGACATGTGGCCACACTATAAGCCTACCACCTGATTTGCACAGATGTCTCTTTTCTTGGTTAGTAGGGTGTCTAACTTATATTTTGGCACATAGGCCCTATAGTCATATTTTGTCTATTTCAACTTATGTTAATGTTAGAAGAAAGGACAATCTGGTCACCCACAGGGGGGTGTATTTTTGTTTTTAGACACTATAATTGTTATGACTGGTAATTTAAGACTTGATCTCTTGACTTGTTCAGCTTGCTGAACTAGTTTTCCCTTGGGGCAGTTCAGTGTTTACAGTCTGGAACAAAATGATGATACTGTAATTTTTGTTTTTTGAAGGATTTTTATACAATCTTACTTACAAAAAAAATAAGTTATGTGCATATCGGTGATTTAGAGAATGTGCAGGATCATTGTCTATTTGTTTACAGGTCTGAGATTGAGTTTCCTTGGAATACCATACAATTGTTGTATTTACGGAGAATTAGAGTTTGTGTAATCTCTGCCTTGGAATTTATTTTTTCCAATTTTTTCTATTTTATAGAGTTGTTGTAGTTAAAAATTGAATTGCTTCTTGAGTTTGAACTTCTTTGGGCTTCTGCAAAGTAAATTGGAAATTTGGACTTAGTTCATTATACGATCATTGCAAAAGTAATTTTACAATTCAATTTTATTAGGCAATATAATCATTGTTGAAATGGTTGTGATTTCGAAACCAAGATTTAATGTCGCTGCCAAATTTATTGTCGGATCATGGATTGAAAATGGATTGGGGTGTTGCCAAATCATTTGGTAACTCTAGTAATCAAAATTGTAGGGTCACTTCCAATTAACCTTGCAACCAGGGTCTTTAGAACTTACATGGTTGTAGTCAATGGTTATACCGAGATGGAATCGATTTAGGATTTGGTACAATGTTTTAGTTTAAAAATATTTAGTAGGAAACTATAGCTTTGTATTAGGAACTTATGTAATAAAATGCTTAGAGTGTATCCATTTTGGAATTAGTTTTATTAATACTCTTAGTGATAAGGATTGATGATCCTTTATAAGGAATATTGAAGGTGACTATAAAACTAATAATAAATAATGTGATACTCTTTTAGGAATCATATTCCAGAGTTAAATATCTTTTCAACTTAGGATATCCTTAAAATATAGTTAAAGGGATAATATTTTAGGATACTCTTAAAAGAAATGAAGTTATATCTTTAAGGTTACATTTTAGAGTGAAAAGAAATGAAGTTATATCTTTAAGGTTACATTTTATAGTGAGACTTAGAGATTAAATATTCATGTTCGGTATGCATGTAAGGTTTGCTTTTATATTTTCATAATCATGTCTCAATTTTTACCATTTAAGAAATGTTGTTGACTTTTGTGTTTGGAGTTATCAATTAAATAAAATTGTGAGTTTAAATTGAAAAGAAATTGAGTATTTTTTGATGGTATTATTATGTATATTGTATGAAAGGTTTGGTATCTTTTATCTAGATAAATTATGTGTGAATTTATTGCATACGTATTAATGAAATTTTTTTCATGCTTCACGATAAATGTTATAAGATATTCTTACTCAATATACATAAATATTTCTTAATTGATTGTTAATTGTAGTAGACTATACTTTATGCTTTAATAAATCAAGATGATTAGTGTTGTTGATTATTCGTGAATTTTGGAATAAGATGGTGGTTAGGGGATCTAGATATCTCCTTGTTCCTCAGAATAGTCGCCAGTCCTAAGACCTTAAATGGTCAAAAACAATTGTATGAATCCTGGACTTGAGCGTTGATTATGTGTCTTGGAGGTCCTAACCTTGCAGGATAGGTTGGGTGCTTAGATATCTTTCTTATCTATTGTGATATGGTCGATCTTGAATAATAGTGATGTTGTATTCGGATTTTTGTTGTGTAGTGATGAGCTTAGTTTTTAATGTATGTCATTGTCGCATATCACTTGTCCTAAATGATGTTCAAAAAAACATTACCACTACTATACTCACTTATTTTGATGTCTTAACGGAGGGGACACTATAGGCATTTATCAAACCAAATGGCAATACTGTAAATTCGTAATGTACAAATATTGTTTTAAATGTTGTCTTAGAAATGTCTTCCTCTTTGATTCGCAATTGATGATATCCCGACCTCAAATCAATCTTTGAGAACATTGTCTCCCCTTTCATTTGATAAAATAAGTCATCAATTCTCGGTAACAGGTATTGATTCCTGACCGTRGATTTATTTAATTAACAGTAGTGAATGCAAATCCTCCGTGACATGTCTTTATTTCTTAAAAAAAAATATCAATGCTTCCCACAGTGATAAACTTGGACCTATAAGTCTCAAATCTAATCAATACTTCAATTGCATCTTTAACTCTTGCAATTCAGGTGTCGACATCCGATATGGTGTTCTTGCAATTGGTTATGTTCCAGGTTTTAAATCTATATTAAATTCCAATTCTCTTTTCGGTGGTAAACCCAATAATTCATTAGGAAAAAGGTCATCAAACTTCGATACTACTGGGAAGTCTTCCAATATTTCCATGTCACCATTTTTTTTAAGAGATAAAATTGCATACATCTTACATCCTTGGCGCATGTTTTTCTTCAATTGTAAGGAGGTAATAAATATTAGTGACACTCCTTGGTTTCTTCCTACAATTACTTTATTATGTCCCAAATCATCAATTAGGCTTAATATTTTCATCTTACTGTTAAGTATCGCATTGTGTGATTCTAACAATCCATTCCAATCACAATGTCATAGGATTCTAAGGTTATGACAAAAAGAGTTACATTTACGATGAATTCACCCAAATTAATGTTACAATGCTTAACCTTTCCTCCAAATTTTTTCTTGGCTCATGATGCCAATTCTACATATCTAAACTCATCTTGTTCGACTACCTTCACCTTAATTATTTTGAGCACAACACTAGATATAAAACTTTCAGTAGCTCTTGGATCTATCAAAATACTAAACTAATGATATTTTATCATACCTAAAGTCTTGAGCATTGTAGACTAATGCTTGTCTTGGTGATTATTCACTGTTGCATGAATCCTATGGGCCTTTCCCAGATCTCCTGTTGTCATTTGTCCTGCTGATCCAGTAGCTCTCTCCTTCTTGATAGGAAAATATCTTTGATAGTGGGGCTCTCCACAAGTCCACCATCCATTCTTAGGGTCGGTACTCCTAGTTCCAGAGGAAGAATATGATATTCTAGGGTTCTAAGGTCCTAATATGTTATGTGGAATAGATCTATATTGTTTTTTCTATTGAGGACGATGTGGTTGCTGTGGCAGTGGTGCTCTATACATAATCCTCTTATTGGTAGCCTATTTGTGTTGTGTAGAAAACACAGGTCCTATGGGTGTATCATGGTGCCCAGAAGTATATATGACGGGTGTTTGTGTATGCAACGCTTTATGTCAAGTCTGTCATGTCTGCATGGAAGGATTCCTACCCTGAACTCCATTGTTTAGTTCCTCTTCAGGAATGAAATCTTTCTATAATGCATCATATGAAGTCTGAGGAATTAGAATCCTCACCTTAGCATGAATGTTGTAGTTGAGACCAAAAATAAACTTATTCACCTTTACCTTTTCAGTGTTGAGGTGCGTAGCATATCTGAGAAATTATATAAACCTAGCCTCATACTCAGGTACCGTATGACTACCCTGTCATAAAGCATTGAATTCATTAAGTCAGTGCTCAATGAATTCATCATATAGATACCTCTCTCGGAATCGCACCTTGAACAATTCCCAAAACATGTCTTCAATGTCCATATTCAATTTTGGTAAGAGTGTATTGCACCAAGGATTGCACTCCCTTTCAATTGAAATACTTCCATGTAGACCTTCATGTTGGAGGTATAATCATGCAATGAAAAACAAATTTCCATATTTTCCAAGCATGCCTCGGTGGCTAAATCATCCATGGAACCCCAAAACTCGAAAAATTTCACTTTCTCGAGTTCTCTATGATAACTAATACTAGCTACAGGAGGGAATTTAAAACCCTCATTAGTTGTAGATCATTTTCCCTCATCTTGATCAAGGTGATTTATCAACACCTCTGACATCCTTTGAAAAGACCTCATCATACCTATGACATCGTCCACTACAACATGCTCCTACTCGGTAGTATGTTATTCTCCCTGTGGAGCAGATCCCTCGAGTGTGAGTGTACTTGGAGGAGGAATACCTCTTCCTCGCACACCCCGATGTCTTCTCATTCTTGTTCCTCTAACCATGATACATGCATAAAAAAATTTCAATTTATATTAGTATTTACATTTTTAATTAAAATTTTGCATTAGAAGTTGTAACAAGTCTAGTGTCATAGGGTAGAACCTTGCTCTGATACCATATGTAATAGACCTCTTGATATACTCAACAAAGGTTAGCAAAAGAGAAATAAAGTATAAACATTATTTACGATAATCAAAGGGTAATTTTTTTTTTTACCTAATTGGTCAAGATAAAACCATTACAAATAGACAGAAATTCAGTTGACAACCATTAGTTAACTTAAATATACACGCAAGTAAATCAACTCCAAAATTTATTTATGAAGAGAAGTGTAATTAAATTTTCGCTAGTGATGATATGATGTGTGATCTACAATCAAAACCCACTAATTTGTCGCCAAGTAGATTAGGAACGTGAGGCTTGACTAATGCAGGGCCACGTTCCTAATCAAAACAATGATGACCTCATGGAATCGCAAAATGGATTAACTATAACAAATTAATGGGTGAAAAAAAAAATCACAGGAAACCAAAACACTATGCATTGAAAGCGAAACTACTCTTGTTGATGAGATGCACAATGATCCACATGGAAGATAACTCAGCCCTCTTCTCACACAATTCCAGATTCCTTGAGGAAAGGCTTTGGTGCAACATCAATAGGTTCAGGGACTGCTCATGATGAACCACATCTTACTACTCTCAAGTTACTTTACGATTAACTTCATCTCTCTAGGAACTACAACATCTGAGTCAATAACTACCAAATTTAGACTAAACAATATCACCAACTGATCCGACTTATTTTCGAAAAAAAATGAAAGCAAAGTATTTATAATGAAGTACTCATGAAAATTTCTAGAAACATAGAAATACAACAATACCTGATTTCTATTAATGAAAGAATTGTGGTAGATTTAGAAAGACTCGTTAGAATGGTGGTAGATTTATATATGAGAAGAGATGTGAAGGCTACGCTCCTTCGCCAGAAGATCATTACAATGAGGCTATGAAGGCACTTTTATGATAAACATGAATCCCAAAACCCTAGACATCCAAAAACCTAACCCTAGGAGATGAAACGCCAAAAGTCATGTGGACTCCATTTGGGTAAGTTAGTACATTATCTTCTCGGGATCGTAAATTTTGCATACGATCTTCGTTTTAGGCATGTGATAGCTCGTTTGAAAGGTATTTTTGAGAACTATGAATTACATCATCAAAATATGACTCCATCTACATTTTGACTGTGGCAAGCCAAAAATACATTGTGTTTTGACCCTGGAAGTACACCAAGATGTGTTGACATGAAAACATAAAAAATAAGCCAACTGGATTAGGTGGGAGGCCACCAGTATCCACCTGGAATATGTGTAGGGATTCAAAAATCCCCAGAACTGTATAACCCACAATTACAAAGAAGTACATAAGAACGTCYTGAACTAAAAATTGACACGAGGAGCCAGTTGGAGCAGGTGGGTGGCCACCAATATCCACCTGGATCAATCCCCCCCCTTAGGAATAAATGGTCTCCATTACRTTGAGTGCCCAGGGAAGAGGGGAAATCATTTTATGAATCTTAATATTGGTGAGATTCGTGCTTTTTTGGAGAATTTTTTCTTCTTGGCTTATGGAAGATTGTCACAAACTTGTTGTTGGAGGGGTTGAATCTATTCCACCAACCTGTTGTCTTTGGTTTTGATGGGGCATTGTGTAGGCACCATTGTAGGTGAAGAAACAATATCTTATTTATCTTCGACAATATGTTGTTGTTGGATAGAAGGTGTTGAGGTTGCATTGGTTGTAGTGGTCTTTTTTGCATCCTTTTAACAAAATATGAAGAGGATGAATTTTATAGTATAAGAGATTACCTTGCAGCACTATTTTGGTGGAACAATATTCATAACTACCTCTGTTATCTTATAGAGCTGACCTCCCAGAGTAATAATGGAAATATGAGGTCTAGACTCATGGGCATCATGATGTTTCCACATATATGGTTTTCCCAAAAAAAATCACAAACATCAAGAGGGGACACATCACACACTACCTCATCCTTGAAGGGATGGATATCATAGGACATGTGACGTTGTTGGTTGACGTGAAGATC
>JASDQU011404595.1:10482-28969 GCA_032191745.1 Picea mariana
TCATACCTCAGGCCATTCATATACCTAGCCACCTTTTCGTCATTGATTTTGCGATGACCTGCCCTGATATTCAACCTGTAAAATTCCTCAGTATACTCCTTCACTGTCATCAACTTCTGTCTCAGGTTTTGCATCCTCCTGAATAGAGAAATTTGATAGTCCCTGGGAATAAATTTCGCCTTCATCTTTGCAATCATCCTGTCCCAGCTCTTTATCTTCTACTTGCCTTGGCAATGCCTGTCAGCTTGCAGTTCATCCCACCACAAGGCTGCATGTCCCTTTAATCTTGTGATGGCATGTCTAACCTTCTTATCATCTTCGATATCCTCATAATCGAAATAAGTGTCAAAAGCTCTAATCCAGTCTAGCAACTATTCTGCATCCAGAATCCCTTCATAAGCTGGAATGTCCATCTTTGTTCTCGAACTCATCCGAGTTATAGCCTTAATTAAACGCTCATTGGCTGCATCTTCTGCCGGGATTTCTTCTTCATGTCCAGCATCACCTTCATCCTCGGATTCACTGATATCTCCTGCATCAACATTTCGCCTTTGTCTTATCTCCATGTTCTCCATTATGGCATGAAGATTTTGCATTCCTCTTTCCACGTGTGGATTCTGTACCTGCCTACCTCTGTCTCTGGACAATTCCCTCTCACCCTTTGGATCGGGTGATTGTCTACCTCTTCTTCTTGGTGGCATGGTGAATTCTCCCTTTTTCTCTGCTATAGAAATCACAGAACTTTTCTATGCTCTGATACCACTTGACGCAAACGCGCCACCCCAGGGCATGCCTGCTCTCACTAGGACCTTCTTCTCCTTCGGCCCGAAGAGCTAGAATGCTCTTCAAATCCCTTATCAGGACTTTCCAATACCCACATAATTCACCTATTGATCTCCCTTCCTTTTATCTAGAAATTGTCCCTCACGTGATCACGAGTCTTGAAATCACAGGATCGGGTCTCACAGATCCCCGAACCCTGATGAATATTCACCCACGTGTTCCGGCTCTTATCGGGAATTTTCCCGTCGGGAAATCGGCACTTGTGAGATCGTGAATCACTCACCTCTCGTATCCCCGATTCTCGATCTGCRATGCCACTCTCTACACCCCTTAGCTCCCTCCGGCTAACTCCTTTCRYAGGTGACCTGCTAGTCCACAAGACCATGGTCCTTTCCCCTATCGGAGTTTCRGAATTCGCGGAATTTGAATGTGTAGAACTTACACTCTTAGGTTTTTCGATTCTCCGATTTTTGATGCCACCTGGCGTTGACTCACGGCAAGGCTTGACCTTTCGACACTTGTCCCTTGCCTTGGCCCCTATGGCCCACACTCCTGTGTTGATTGGGAAATCACGTATCGCTAAATCGTGATTTCTATTGCACAATTTCACAGGACCCTCCAAGTCCCGAAACCCGATACGGATGACACCTGTCCTCCACTGAAATGCTATGACTGTGGGACCGTCGTGTTTCAAAATTTCACAACTTCTCCTGTCGTGGCTTTCTCGTCACCGAGAATCCCAAAATGCTGATCCCCGATGCACGTGTGATCTCTCTCCTCCACGTCACCACTTCCTCGTCGCTCTATTGGGTATCGTGAAATTGTGATTTTTTAGTGCAACGGTTTCGTTGTATGCGGAAACCCTGAAATGCCGAACCCCGACTCCTTTAGATCCTCTGACATGCATCCGTTAGATCGAACGGCTCCGATCATTTCGGGAGATCACAGATCGCGATTTCAATATGTGAGAGTTCTATGTTCTTGGAAACCCCGATTCTCCGATGAACTAGACTCCAACGGCTCCCTGGCTCCTTGACACGTGTCCTGCCAGGATCAACGGCTGAGATCCTTTCTCGGGATTTCGAGAACCATAAGGTTCTGATTCTCTACCTTAATAAAATCCCGATGACCTTGATATCCCGATGACTCCTCCGGGACTCCTCATCTGCTCGCTGGGACTTAAATCCCGTGCAATTTCCTGAGATCTAATGGCTAACGGGGTTTCCTCGATCTCCCCTACGAATCATGACCGTCGATTCCTCTTCTCCTTTCCTAAGGAATTCTTGGCATGGAAACCTCCTGTGCAGTCTTCGATAATGATATCACGAAGGTGATATACCTCCTAATCTTTTCCACTCTGCTTCTTCAGAGGAACTTGCGCGCACTCCTCGCGCTCAACATTCAACAACTTCCCAAATGTTGAATCCTTCCGACTCTGCGCACTTCCTGTAGCAKCAGTCTTAGATCTCCTTTGCTCAGATTTACAACTGAGACTTTTCTTCACCTGCGCACTCCTTGCATGGCTTTAGCAACACACTTTCACTTCTGAGAGATTTGAGAACAAGAGTTTAACTACTGGGCCTTCATCAACGCACTCCTTGCGGATGAATCCAACTGCACACCTTGCAGGAATCTCCTAGCTCAGATAGAGAAACAATGGTAACTCACTTCACCTCCTCTCAGACTTCTACCTTAACACATGAAATCATACACGCAGCATAACAAAAATGCCTAACAGGAAGAAATGTTCATAAATAGAGAATTCAACTCACATACACAGAGAATAACACAACAGCCATGAATCTGAATCAACTTCTTCTATTAATTCAAGATCTATACATGGGTGTTCTTCTACAGCCCTCTGCTATTCTCCTCTGCTCTAGATTCTTCCCACTCCTGTTGCTAATGTTACAATAATACAAATGAGGATGTCTATGTTCGGTTTTCCCTCTTCCTTCTAGAACTATCTAATCTAAGAATTCAATTCTATATACCTGCAACTACTACTATAAATGCCTCTGTCTATCTCAGATGAGAGCATATGGCTCGAGGTCTGATTACATTCTTACCAAGGCGCCTAAATTAAATGAGCTCATTTATGTTCAGCGCATCAACTTTAAGGGAAAATTTAAAAAAATCAAAAACTTGCGCTGGACGTCTTCCAGCTGACTTCCTGCTTCCACGTTGGCTTTGCTTGTCGTGAGGGATGCTCCTGCATCAATTTATATCTATTATAATAGATTGGTTGGTTTGGAAACCTGGAAATGTGAGGGATATTAGAATTGGAGATAATCATATGGTTGGGTCACATACTTATTATAAACTATCAAGAAATCTTATATTGACTTTGAAGGCACGAGGGATTGAATTTATTGCACAGGTTGGGTCTAGTGATCTGGAGGTTTCAAATCATACAAGCTGGAAAAAGGATGAGACACTAGGGTTGGAAGGAGAAAAAAAATAGGAATGGACTAATTTTATTAAGGGATTAGTTGGTTCGGGTTTTAAACTAAATAATGAAAAAGACACTTTACTGTGATCTTGGGATACAAAAAGGGGGTAAATCCCAATCAAGCCTACAAAGTTCAATTGTGGAGGAGATGGAAGAAGAACCTATGTACTGGTATACTGAACTATGGAAATGGTAGCTACCCTTAAAAGTACTGAACTATGGAAATGGTAGCTACCCTTAAAAGTACTGAACTATGGAAATGGTAGCTACCCTTAAAAGTACAATTGTTTATCTGGTTAATGCTTGAACATAAAATTATTACTTGGGAAAAAATGATCAAAAGAGGATTTAATGGGCCAAGTAGATGTGTCTTGTGTGGGATTAGTGAGCAGACAATGTATCATCTTTTTGTGGAGTGTAGTTTCACCAAAGATATTTGGCATTCAATTTTAAAGGAATTAAATTAATATAGTACTTGGGAAGGAGGAAAAATTGTTGACTGCTTACAAAGTTGGATAAGGAAGAAGGAAAATTGGAAAGAAATCCCTGGCTTTATTTTTTGGGAGGTTTGAAAACATAGGAATTTGGTTATATTTGAAGAATTTCCTCCTAATCTGGTCAGAGTATGCACTTGTATTTTACAGGACCTAGGAGAATTAAAAGTTGCACGGTTATCCAAGTTTAGAAGGATTGATAGGCCTCCCATCCTTGACTGGGATTTGGCAGTGGGGTTTTTTTTATGGAGCCTCACAAGATAAGGGTGCAAAGTGTGGGGCGAGAGTTGTTTTAAAATGTCTAGTATTGGGGAATTTCAGAATAAAAATGAACTGTGGTAGAGGAACCAATACCAAGGGTGAACTCCTAGCCTTGTGGTGCATTTTATTTTTTGCAAGCTATAAAAAGGTAACAGGTTACAACTGGTAGGCGATTCAAAGATTATTATCGATTGCTTTACTAATTATAATAATTTACAGGTGATCTCTTTGCATCCTTGGATGAAAAATTAGAAGCTAAGCGCGAGTTTATATTTTGCAATGGACATCGAAGAACAACTAGTAAATTTTGAAAGATTAGTCATCAATCAATATATCACTGGTGCAAGGTTGAAAAATGGTTGTTGGTTATTGTGTAATAGATCACAAATGCAAGGATACAATTTTGTTTTTTGAACTAATATGTAAAACAAAACTATAATTTATAGAATTTAGATGGCATAGCGTACTGAAATATTATGTATTATGTAATGAACTCAGATCTTATGTTTTAGTTTTGGAAAGATCTTATGTTCTTTTAGTTTTGGAAAGAAGGACTTTATAGTCCTTTTGTAAAATACCTATTGTATACACTAATACAAGTTATTTTTCTTATTGAAAAAAAAAATATTTCATAATAAAAAATCAACTTAAATTTCTAGAACACTATTTTTGTTAAATATTTCATAATAAAAAATCAAGAATTTTCAATAAATTTTCTAAAATCTAATTTTTTCCAATATAAAAATATTTTTTTTTATTAATAATAGGGAGAGATATTACCGTCACTCTTTTTTATACATTTAAAAGAGGAGATTTACTAGTGTCATCCTTTGTTATGAAATTGGTATAATCTTCATTGAATTAATTATTGGAAAATATAATCTTCTTTATTGAATTAATTATTGAATTGGAAAATATAATTTTCATTGAATTAATTATTGGAAAATATTTCTTTATTGAATTAATTATTGGATTGGATTTTAAGAGAATTTTTGTATTATAGTTATTGTTTTTTAACATTTAAAAAAAAGATTTATTATTATCATCTTTTTAATAAAATTGAATAATATGTTTTTTTTATTAAATTGATTATTAGATTGATTTTTTTTAATATTATGGTAATTCTTTTTTATACATTTAAAAGAAGAGATTTACTATTACCACCCTTTCATAAAAAATTGGAAAATACAATCGTCTTTATTTAATTAATTATTGATTAGATTTTAAGAAAATATTAATTATTGGATTGGATTTTAAGAAAATTTGTATTTTTTTATAAATTTGGAAAATATAATCTTCATTTAATTAATTATGGGATTGGATTTATTATTATTATTATTATACATTTAAAAAGAAAAGATTTACTATTATCATATTGTTTTATAAAATTGAAAAATACAATATTCTTTATTTAATTAATTATTGGATTAGATTTTAAGATAATTTTTATATTTTAAAATAAACACATACTTTTTGTATTAAAAGGGGGTTGTGGTCAAACTATCTAGTTAATACAAACTTTGATGGTCTTTGTTCCAACTCCAACTTAGAACCCCTATCCTAAAGCATTCTTATCTTATCCTCATCTTCATGTAGTTTTTTTTATTGTAACTCCAACTTAGAACCCTATCCTAAAACAATCTTATCTTATCCTCATCTTCATGTAGTTTTTCATTGTTATATTCCTCGTGATTTTCATTTGCATCATATTTCCTTTGTGATTCTTTGCCTATGTTTTTCCCTTATCAATTGTCATTGCATTAATCAAATGTCCCTGGAAATTTTATGTTGCCCCTTCCTCTCTCCATGTCTCCCACTTCCTTAGATAGGAATTTTTCATCACAATATCTTTCACACCTATGAACAACTCTTTGGAGGTTAGATTTGAACTTTCAATGTTGAAGGTTATATGCCTACAATCCTAAATGTCAACATGAAATTTGTAGCAAATTCTAATCCATGGTAACCAACAAAGGAGAGATGGCTTGGAACAACTTATGTAGTATACCTAGGGGTGTAATGGGGGGCGAAGGGCCCATAGTGATAATATGGGAGGTCATTCAATGTAAGGTGGACTAGGTCCACTATATTATTAAATAAGGCCCTCTATGGTAGTTAAATTAGTGTGAACACAATAAATGTGAGAAGGCTTACTAGAAGGTTCCTTCTTTAGAATGTTCTTAAGCAGTATTAGATAAATATTTTTAAGAAATGTAATGAACATGGTTGTTGATTAATGTATTTGGAGCATAAGTCATTAAGAGGTTTCCCCCTCAAGAGGCAAGTAAAGAGGCAAATGAACATGAGTGGATCTCTTTCTTAAAATGATCAATTGTAAGGTGTTGCTTTACCTTAAGGGTTTTATATTAATAAATATATATTTCTCCCACATTATTCTTTGTATCTTGTGTGTGATTTATTATTCAGATCTGATCTATTTAAAAACTGGCCAAGAAAAAGGGCAAATATTTTTTTTCTATTTTGCAAGTTTTAAAATGAAGAAGAAAAAAAAGAGGGCTACAACTCATGTAGATTTTTGAAGTAAACTTGAATAAAATGGTTGTAAATATGAATTCCTCTTAGAAAAATAACTAACCAATTTCAAAAAAAAAAAATCTCAGAATCTATAGGTTAAAATAAAATCAACAAAATTCAATTGAAAGAACTTCAAAGAGGTAGTTGTAAAAGGTGTTGGTCATATCTAGTTTTATAAGTGTAATTATTCTCTTGTAGTTTGACTAGAATTGATCACCTCCTAGACTAAGACCATAACCCTCCTTGGTTGGATATGTGTTATAATATAACACATATCATATCATATGTGTTGTACAATATAACACATATCATATCATATGTGTTGTACAATATAACACATATCATATGTGTTGTACAATATAACACATATCATATGTGTTGTACAATATAACATATATCATGTGTTGTACAATATAACACATATCATATGTGTTATATAATATAACACATATCATATGTGTTATATAATATAAAACATATGATATGTGTTATATAATATAACACATACCATATGTTTTATATTATATAACACATATGGTATGTGTTATATTATATAACACATATGGTATGTTTTATATTATATAACACATATGATATGATATGTGTTATATTATAACACATATGATATGTGTTATATCATAACACATATGATATTTGTTATATCATAACACATATGATATTTGTTATATTATAACACAAGATGAAGTAGAGAAGGAGATTAGTGATTATGGTGGGAATATTTTTTGTGAATATTTTATAGGAGATATTACATTGGGGTATAAAGTAGAATCTATTAAAGAAGGATATATTTTTTTGTTTCCAAATTAGTGTGAAGAAGGATAAGTTGATTCATTTAGGAATCTCCTTGACCCTCAAACATTCTCTTTAGGTCTCCTTTAATGATATGGTATAAATATTCTTTATAAAGATGAGCTGAAAATCCATCTAGGCCATTGGCTTTATTAGGATGAATTGACCACAAAGTTTCTTCCATTTCAAAATCCAAATTTTCTTTCATGAAGAACATGTTATCTTCTTATGAAATAAGAGGTAGTGAGGTGTTACATATCATTTATTCCTAAACTTAAGGAGATGTAGTCAATGTAGGTAACAATCCTTTTGAATAAAGAGAGCTAAATTGGTTTTATTCTATGATTTCTTCAAAGGTTTTTGTGCTCCTACCATCTCCAATTGTTATTATTGGGATGTTATTGTAGATCCATTTGGAATTTTTATTTCTTATGGAAGAACTCAATGTTTCTATCCCCTAACTTTGGTGAAAACATTTTATATTTCATTCACCAATGTTTCTCTTCATCACATTGATCATCAAGCATAGAAGTTGTAGCATCTTTTAATCTTTGTTCGACATCCCTGATGTTTTGTTCCGAAATGAAGAATGACGATATTGGAAATTGACATGCTCTAGGTGAAACCATAAGGGGTTGAATTTGAAAGGAACGTGACCATAGTATTCCTCCTAATGGTTAGAGAGATTGTATTATGGTATGACACTAAGTATGGGATGACTTTTGAAATATTTGGTCATCATCCAATAGAAAATACATTTCAATTAGAAAATGATTGAGCACCCTCTCCTCTCCTCTATGTGAGAAGCCTGAGTGATATATTAGTATATTTTCCTTTCTTGGATGTGGATCCATAAGTTCCCATTCTAAAATAATTCCATCAATTCCAATAAAAAATATATTTCAATTAGAAAATGATTGGCACCCTCTCCTCTATGTAACTAGCTTGAGTGATATACTAGTATATTTTCCTTTCTTGGGTGTGGATCCATAAGTTCCCATTCTAAAATAATTCCATCAACCATATCCCTATATGGATCATGATTAAATAACCCCATTCTAAAATAATTCCAAACCATATCCCTATATGGATCATGATTAAATAACCCCATTCTAAAATAATTCCATCAACCATATCCCTATATGGATCATGATTAAATAACCCCCCTCTTATCTTTGATGCCTAAGAACCAAGTAAAAACCCCTAGCTAAAATTATTTTCTTGGTAGAAAAGGTATCCCTAAAGATTCTTACTGTGTTGAAACACAAATTCTTCTCATAATAGTTATTAGAAGTGTAAATTTTGAATACTTAAAATATGCCCCAATTATCCTTGAATATAATCCCGACTTCCTCTCTATATATGATTATTTTTCCTTCAAATTTTGTTTCTTGTAAAAAATTACAACCAAATTCTATATTCTAACAAGTTTACTAACCATAAGCCCAAAGGGGTTGGATCCAATGGTGGAAAGTGAGGAGTTTTTCACCGTTGGGCAAGGTTCAATTCTCGTGAGGGCTTTACCTGGAGCCATGGGGACACCTTGAGGTAGTGATCGAACGTGTGGTTGCACCCAGAGATACCATATTAAATGATATTGTGACCCGTGCACACATAAGTGGATCAAAGCCCACCCCCATGTCCTTCAAATTTTTAAGCCCAAAGGGGTTGGATCCAATGGTGGAAAGTGAGGAGTTTTTCACTGTTGGGAAAGGTTCAATTCTCATGAGGGCTTTACCTAGAGCCATGGGGACACCTTGAGGTAGTGGTCGAGCGTGTGGTTACACCCAGAGATACCATATTAAATGGTATCGTGACCTGTGCACACATAAGTGGATCAAATCCCACCTCCATGTCCTTCAAATTTTTTTTCCCCGAGGTGTAGGACAGTCAGTGATGGAGTGTGTTGTTAAGCCACTCCGTGCTGAAAAGTCATAGGTTCGAAACCTGCGGGGACAAAAAATCCAACCATGTTAAGGGTTGGTGTGGCTCAGACTGTGTGCGATCCCCAGGTAATTTTGATGGCATAGATGCCCCTGAGTCGCGGTTTCTCAAGCCATAGGTTAATCTCGATGCCAACAGGTTCGGCCACATTAACAAACAAAAAAAAAACAAGTTTACTAACACTATCATGTTTATTTTTATTGTTGAGACCCCTATAATTCCAAGAAAGAATCTTCATTTGTTAGGTCAAAGGGATTTATCTCCACCTATGAAATCATTTTATAGGATGGTTTCTGACAGTGTTTTTTTTCCAAGTAGCTTATTGCTCATGATTTTCCTTTTTGGATTTAATTCTCTTCATCCTCAGAGCTTGGGGATCCTCTATATATTCCTCATCCTAAGGTTGATGGACCTTGTTCTGGATAGGACCTCCATAAGTGTTGGTTGTGGAGTTTGATTATTTTCCTAATTCATATGCAGGTCAAAGAAACTACAGGATACACAATTCATGACCCCCCTAAATTTTTTGTTTTTTTGCAATTCAAATATTGTAATTTCGTAGTCAATCTGGACCGTTCATTATAAGGTCATAGATCTGATGGTAGAAGTTATGTTAGGGTTTTTTTCCCTAGAAGTAAACCCTCTTTTATGATGGAATTGTATTGCGACTGTGTATTATTGCGAATATTGTATTATAAGAGAGGATACCGTGAGAGACAGAAGAGGAAGTTACAGTGGGTGTGTTGTACATTATATCCCTTCATTTTGATGGATAATAATAAAGGAAGGACCTGACAATTTCTCTGGTGGACATAGCCCAAACTGGGTGAACCACGTATATCTATCTCTATTGTATTGTGTATATTCTATGTTTTATTTCCACATTTGTTTTATTTTATTTCTTTGTGATCCTGTTTTTCTAACAATTGGTATCAGAGTGAAAGGTAACTCGCAATAAAAGAGGGTTCCTGGTTCGAGTGGGAGCAATGGAGGAAGATGAAAAGTTTAGGGTCAAGAAATTTAACGGCCAAAACTACCAGTTATGGAAAGATGCAGATGGAATATTATTTATATCATAAGGATATATTCCTACCATTGGGCGGAATAGCAAAGAAGATGATGACCATAAAGAACAAAGAATGGGAGGTTCTCGATAGAAAGGAACTAAGAACGATATGGTTGAGCCTGGTAGCATCAGTGGCTTTCAATATTTCAAAAGAAACAACAACGAAGGAGCTGATGGATGAATTGGCTAAACTATATGAAAAACCCTCGAAGGTATTTATACGGTTAATATGAAGATGTCAGAAGGTGGGCTTGTTGCAGATCATCTAAATGAATTTAATACGGTTACTAATCACCTAATTTTTTTAAAAGTGGACTTTGATGATGAGGTCAAGGCTCTTCTAATCCTTTTCTCATTGCCAAAAAGTTGGAATGGCTTGGTCATGGATATATGTAACTTTGTCTTTGGTTCAAACACTCTAAACTATCATGATGTTGTTGGTGTTATCCTTAGCGAGGAAATGCAATGGAAAATCATAGGTGAGACATCAGGTAATGCATTGACCATGGAGAACAGGAGAAGACAAAATGATAGAGAAAAGAGATCAAGGACCCTGGGAATTCTAGGAAGGGAAGATCCAAACCCAGACTATGAAAGATAGAGTGTTGGAATTGTGGGAAGAATGGATATCTGAAGAAAGACGACAGATATGATTATGTTTTTGGTGTTATCCTTAATGAGGAAATGTGACAAAAAATCACATGTGAGACATCAGGTAATGCATTGACCATGGAGAACAGGGGAAGAGAAAAGGATAGAGGAAAGGGATCAAGGACCCTAGGAATTCTAGGAAGGGAAGATCCAAATCCAAACTGGGAAAGATAGAGTGTTAGAATTGTGGGAAGAAAGGACATATAAAGAAATACGACAGATATGATGATGTTATTGGTGTTATCCTTAGTGAGGAAATATGAAGGAAAATTACAGGTGAGACATCAGGTAATGCATTAACCGTAGAGAATAGGGGAAGACAAAATGATAGAGGAAAGGGCTCAGAGGCCCTAGTGATTTTAGGAAGGGAAGATCCAAATCCATACTGGGAAAGATAGAGTGTTGGAATTGTGGGAAGAAAGGACATCTGAAGAAAGACAACGTAGCTCCAAAGAAAAAAAGAGATGACAACAGGAGAAAAATCAGGAAGCAAATGTAACAGGTGATGTATTACAAGATTCTTTAATTCTTTCTGTAGATAATATTTCTTAGCCTTGGGTAGTAGATTCAGGGGCTTCATTTCATGCCACACCACATAGGAAACATTTTCTAGATTATGTTCAAGGTGATTTTGGGCAGGTTCATTTGGGTGATGATTCACCATGCAAAATTGTTGGAATGGGTAAGGTACAAATAAAGAAAAAGAATGGAAACCAATGGTTGTTGAAAGAGATAAGACATGTTCCATATCTAAGAAAAAAACTAATTTCAAAAGGGCAGATAGCAAGTGAAGGTTGTATATCTATATTTACAGATAAGGTGTGGAAGGTCACCAAAGGATCACTGGTGATAGCAAAAGGAGAGAAGGTAGGTACATTGTATTTATGTACTGGTAATATTGACTCTTCTATATCTTTAGCTTCTACATGAGTTGATACAGCTTTGTGGAATCATAGGCTTGGACACATGAGTGGATACAACACTGTGGAATCGTTGGCTTGGACATATGAGTGAGAAGGGAATGTGGATACTTCACAAAAGAATTTTGTTGCCAAATATTAAACAAATTGATTTGGATTTATGTGGGCACTGTGTTTATGGAAAAAATAAGAGAGTCATATTTCTCAGAGTTGGAAAAGAAAAGAAGAGTGAAAGGTTAGAGCTTGTGCATACAAATGTATGGGAACCAACTCAGGTATCATATCTTGGTGTCTCCCATTATTGTGTTACTTTTATTGATTATGCAACTAGAAAAACTTGGGTTTATTGCATTCGAAAAAAATCTGATGTTTTTAATACTTTTAAGAAATGGAAATCTTTGGTTGAGAATGAGACAGGAAAAAGGTTGAAGTGTCTCAGATCATACAATGGAGGTGAATATTGCAACAATGAGTTTGATGATTGTTGTTCATACCATGGGATTCGTAAAGGGAAAATAGTTCTAGGAGAACCATGAGAAAATGGTGTGTCACAAAGGATGAACAGGACAATCATGGAACGTGCAAGGAGTATAAAATTTCATGCTAGGTTTCCCTTACAATTCTAGGCAGATGTTGCAGATATCATTGTTTACTTAATAAACATAGGACCTTCAAGCTCCTTGGATGGTGGAATTCCAAAGGAGGCATGGACAGGTAAAAATTTAAACTATTCATTTTTTAAGACTTTCGATTGTGAAGCATTTTTCCATATTGATAAAGAAAATAAAACAAAGATTGAAGAAAAATTAAAGGAGTGTACCTTTATTGGATATAGTTTTAATGATTTTGGTTATCGCTTATGGGATTATGAAAATCACAAAATAATTAGGAGTATAGATTTCATATTCAATGAGAAGGTCATGTACAAAGATCAATTGCAGGGAAAGAAACAAGAAAAATAAAAACAATAATATAGAGTGCTTGATGAGATCACTGGAATTTTTTTTTCCAAAGGTACCAAGAAATAAAAATGTACAATAGGAGAAGCATGTACCTCAAACTCCTACAAGTGTTGTTAGAATATCTATCAGGTTAAGTAGGTCCCCTGAAAGATACTCTCCTTCATTGTATTATTTATTGTTGATTGATTCTGGTGAACTAGAAAGTTATGAAGAGGCAATGTAGGTAGACACTAAAAATAAGTGGGAGTAAGGCATGAAAGAGGAAATAGACTCCTTGGTAAATAACCAAACTTGAGATTAGTTCAATTTCCTGCAGGAAAAAGAGCATTGCAGAATATGGAGGAAAAAATTGGTACAAGGATAGACTTGTTGTAAAGGTGTATGCACAAAAGAAAGGTATATATTTTGATGAAATAGTTTTTCTTATTGTTAAGATGAATTTAATTAGGACTATTTTAGGTTTTGTTGCAGTAGAAAATTTGCATCTTGAACAGTTAGATGTAAAAACAACTTTTCTCCATGGGGATTTGGAGGAACAGATTTATATGCAGTAGCCATAGGGGTGTGAGGTCAAAGGAAAGGAGAATTATGTATGCAAGTTGAAGAATAGCTTGTATGGCCTAAATAAATCTCTATGGCAATGGTATTTGAAGTTTGTCAGGTTTATGACAGAACAAGGTTATAGTAGATGTCATTCTATTCATTGTGTTTATTTTAAAAGGCTAGAAAATGGAAGCTATATTATCTTGCTATTGTATGTAATCATGCTTGTTGCAGAGTCTAATATGACATGCTTGTTGCAGATTCTAAAATGCAATATATATATGTGCTCAAGAAGAAATTAGATAATTCATTTGTGATGAAGTATTAGGGTGCTGCAAAGAAAATCTTTGGTATGAGAATAACAAGAGACGAGAAAAATCGCAAATTGACATTGTCTCGGGGTGAGTACATAAAGAAGGTGTTGGAGAGATTTAAAATGCATAATGCAAAACTAGTTAGTACACCTTTGGCCATCCATTTAAAATTAACAAGGGAAATGTGTCCCAAGACATAGGAGGAGATAGAATACATGTCCAGGGTCCTTAATTTATAAGCAGTTGGTAGCTTGATGTATGTGATGGTTTGTACAAGACCAGATATTGCACATGTAGTGGGAGTTGTGAGAAGGTATATGAACAATCCAGGTAAAGAACATTGTTAGGAAGTAAAGTGGATTCTTAGGTATTTTACAGGTATTGCTACTCATGCATTATGTTTTGGAGGTTTAGACATTGTTCTACAGGGATATGTTGATTCATATATGGCGGGTGATAAAGATGGCAAGAGGAGCACCACAGGGTATGATTTTACTGTAAGTGGAACAATAGTAAGTTGGATTTTAAAACTACAAAAGGTTGTTTCACTTTCAACAATGGAAGAAGAGTATGTTGTTGCTACAGAGGTTAATAAAGAGATGATTTGGTTACAGAGGTTTATGGCAGAATTGGGAAAGAAGCAGGAGAATAACAGGTTGTACTGTGACAGTGAGAGTGGCATTCATCTTGCAAAGAAATCATCCTTCCATTCGAAGACTAAGCATACACATATCAGGTACCATTTCATACGATCCATATTAGAAGATGGACATTTGAATTTGGAAAAGATGCATACTAGCCAAAATCATGCAGACATGTTAACAAAGGTAGTAACTAGGTAGAAATTGAGGTCCTTCTCAATTTCAGATGGTCTTCAAGCATGAAGGTGAAGATGAGAAATTTTCCAAGTCCAAGGTGGATCATAGTCTAGAAGGTACAATAGAATTGGAGTTGTTTTGATCAGTCTCCAAGCGGGAGATTTTTGGTCGTGGAGCCTAATTATCTTCCTAATTCATATGCAGGTCAAAGAAATTGCAGAATACACAATTTTTGTTTTTTTGCATTTCAAATATTGTAATTTCGTATTCAATCTGGACCGTTCATTATAAGGTCCTAGATCTGAAAGTAGAAGTTATGTTAGGGTTTTTTTCCCTAGAAGGCAACCCAATTTTATGAGGGAATTGTATTGTGGTTGTGTATTGTTGCAAATGTTGTATTCTGAGAGAGGAGACTATGAGATAAAGAAGAGGAAGTTAAAATAGGTGTGTTGTAGGTTGTATCCTTTCATTTTGTTGGATAATAATAAAGGAAGGACTTGGCAATTTATTTAGTGGACATATCCCACACTAGGTGAACCATGTATATGTGTCTCTATTGTATTGCGTATATTCTTTGTTTTATTTCCGCATTTGCTTTTTTTATTGCTCTGTGATCCTGTTTTTCTAACAATAAGGGGATCTAATACTTAATTCAAGGGATGATCTTCAAATGTTTCTTGGGTTTATGTTGTATTTGTTGTGATTTTGTATAGACTTAAGGTAGGAAAGAGATAGAGGTTGACATGTGGTGCATAGCTCTTTGGTTGGTCTAACTATGGTCTAAAAATGGTATTATTTTTGTTGGTCCTACATGGCTTTCTTCTTGGCCTTCATCCTAGGAATCCATTCTTAAAATTATTAGTGGGAGGTTCCTAAGATCCATCAGCTAGTTGGTTCTTCTTGTTTCCTAGCCCTATTATTGGGGAGGGGGGAAAATATGATGTGTAAATTCCCAATCATTAAGGGGATAGTCTTGTGCAACTTGGGAAGGTTACCCACTGTGACTATAATATCTCTTCCTCTCACTTTTGGTTGTCTCTTCTCCACTCAAGGGGAGCTTCCCTAAAGGTAGGATTTCTAAGGCTATAGAGTGGAGGTATAAGGTGATTAATTGAAGAGTAATTCTTAACAAAACAATTTTTTTTCTCACACCATTCATTTTCTCATTCCATATACTAAAACAACCTTGTTTTATTAAGGCTTACTCTTCAATAAATCACCTTGTACCTCCACTTATAGCCTTAAAAATACYACCTTTAAGGAATATSCCATTGATTTGGAGAAGATCCACCCAAAAGTGAGAGGAAGAGATACTTTGGTGAAAATGGATAGCCTTCCTAGATTTTGTTGTAACATTTTGGGTGGATCTTCTCCAAATCAATGGCATATTCCTTAAAGGTGGTATTTTTAAGGCTATAGAGTGGAGGTATAAGGTGATTAATTGAAGAGTAATTCTTAACAAAACAATTTTTTTTCTCACACCATTCATTTTCTCATTCCATATACTAAAACAACCTTGTTTTATTAAGGCTTACTCTTCAATAAATCACCTTGTACCTCCACTTATAGCCTTAAAAATACTACCTTTAAGGAATATCCCATTGATTTGGAGAAGATCCACCCAAAAGTGAGAGGAAGAGATACTTTGGTGAAAATGGATAGCCTTCCTAGATTTTGTTGTAACATTTTGGGATCATTGTTGGGAGATAAAGTCATTTTCTAATATACATTTATAGATTAGATACATTCTTTAATGGGGGTGYCAATTTGAAGATCATATTCTCATATTGACAACTCCATTGGAGGAATCAAACCCTTATTCCTTGCATATTTTTGAGACMTTGTTGTTTGTAGGGTGAAGMAAGCAACATTGTTAAGGAATTGAAGATTCATCCTGGTGACTCCACTTTATTTTATATGAGGTATGAAGATTTTTTTTTTTTATATTTCATGTTCATATTTGAATATTTAGAAGTGAGGGATTATGGCATTAGTTCCATGGTTGGATGATTTTTATGCTCCATTTGATTTTTTGGGCATTCTGGGATTTCCATATGAAGGATATGATCTCGATTTTCTTGGTTCCATCGGATGAGATTGTATCATGATTCAACGTTTATGTATGATACAAAATTCATTGAAGTTATGACATATTTTAATATTTTTTCATGAGGATGCTAGGATGATGAATTTTTCATGTACCCTTGAGGATGAGGCATTAGAATGGTATGAAAATCTTATGTGGGTAAAATAATGAAGATGGGTAATACTTTTTCTTGTTTTATGAGAATTTTTATTTTATTTTAACATGTTTTTCAACTTCTAGTAAACAAAAGTATTTTTTTTATTTAGAATTTTACTTTACTGTAAAAACAAAACTTGTGAAGAATTTTGTTGGCTTTCTAGTGACTTTTTTCAATTTTTTTTTATGGAGATTTGATATGTCAATTTGGCAATTGTTTGACAATATGTTACTTAAAAATTAAGGGAAAGATAATCAATTATTTTTTCCCCCAACAACGTATCCATTATTAAACATTTGCTTTTAACAAATGAAATATACTGCAACAATCAATATTATAATTTCTAGAATTTTTTAAAGTTGACTAATCTGAAAAGGTTACAGATTTTAAACACATGTTTTCCCCCACCATGTATCTATCTTAATTTTTACTTAAAAGTAAAATCTAAAAATACCCTTTTGAAGAGAACAGTTTAAGGATTATGAATACAATTTTTTTTAGAGATATGGATTTTTCATTTCACTGAATCATAATCTCATMTAAAAATATTATGCAGTGATTTTTTTATAAAATTAAATAAATTTAGATAAAAAACAACGAAAATGAAAACAAATTATATYCAACGAAAGTAGATTCAATTTTGAAAATGTTGGTATCAATTCTGAAACTAAATTTTGAGTATTTGTAGGAGTCCGCTACCTCCAAAGATCAARTAAGATGAAGAGAATTTGCAGTTTCCTACAAACAGTTCCATTTTCAGGTTTTCGGTCAAAATATTCTTTCRGTCGAAASCTAGTTTTTAAATGAATCYGTTAAAAATAAACCTTTCGAACRAAAAGTATTTGGACTGAAATATGTTTACCGCAGGAAAAAAATTCATCCGAAAAATACTGTACACGAATTTTGAGGGCGTTGTTTAATTTGACGTGCAAATTTTCAGCCGAAAAAATGATGCTAGGAATTTTGGAGACCCGATTCTCACAAAAGTGTTACCCATCTTCATGATTTTACCCTGGTAGGAAAGAAATTTATTCACTTCAAATTTTATAAAAGTATTTCTCATGTGTTGGTATCTTCATTGTGATGAAGACAAGTATGAAAAGGTTAGAATGGTATGAAAATCTTGGTAGGAAAGACATTTCTTCACTTCAGATTTTATAAAATTATTTCTCATACATTGGGATCTTCATTGTGATGAAGACAAGTATGAAAAGGTTAGAATGGTATGAAAATCTTTGGTAGGAAAAAAATTTCTTCACTACATATTTTATAAGAGTATTTATCATGCGTTGGGATCTTCATTGTGATGAAGACAAGTATGAAAGGGATTTTTAAGATCTTATCTTGGTAGGAAACAAATTTCTTCACTTCATATTTTATAAAATTATTTCTCATGCGTTGGGATATTCATTGTGATGAAGACAAGTATGAAAAGGTTTTTGAAGATCTTAGGATAGTTGCAAGTGAATAAGACATTGTTGTTGAAGTACCCACATCATTCCCTACAAAAGTTCAAGAACATGAAGGAGCAACTCATGTTTCCATTGAGGATCTACACGAGGACATCATTGGTGATGGAACATCCAATTCATCCACTCAAGAAGATGAAGGTTTGGTAAGTTTTGATACTTACCAAACTTCATATTTTGATGGAGTATTTTCTTATGATTTTGAGCAAAGCAATTTATAAG
>JASDQU011404596.1:2340-17298 GCA_032191745.1 Picea mariana
CTCGTTAGATGCAAACTTTCCACCACTCTAGGATCTACATAACTATGGCTAGCCCCTGAATCAATTAAAATAACAAGTGGTCGGTTGTTGATCGTACCTTCCACTTCAATCATGTGCGATTGTAATTCTTCTTTCTTGTTGTCCAGGGCTGCGTAGATCCTCGACATTCTGCTACCCATATTTCCCACTGTTTTAGCTTGCTGAACAATATGTACAGTTCTCACTTTACCATTTTTATGGGGACAATCTTTGTACTTGTGGTTTCCTTGACAGCCCCAACACTGAATGGGCATCTGTCTCTGTCTTTGTGCTCCCTCTTCAGTCATTCTCGGCTCTCTAAATTATGGCTGTCCCTGATGATTGTTTCTAAAAAAGGAAGACTTGTTTCCCTTCTGCCTCTGTTCCTTCTTAAACTTCCTCTGATCATTCCAAACCTTCCGAAGGATGGGCCCTTCTCCTTGCTGTTCATATAAGCATTTTTCCTTTCTTATTGTTTCTTCCATGGTCTTAGGATCATCATATTGAATCTTTTCCCTCATGGAAGGTGGCAGTCCACTCAGATATCTCTGAATCTTGACAGCCTCATCTTTGATGAATGGAACATACTTCAGTAGTTCTAGGAAACTTCGTTCATACTCATCAATAGTCATGCTGCCTAGCTTGAGTTCGAAGACCTCCTTCATCTTTCTATCATAGTATCTTTTAGTCAGGTATTTCTTCTCGAAATACCTCTTAAATTCCTTCCAAGTGACCTCTTTCTCTCTGATGTGCTGCACCTGCACAAACTGATCCCACCACATGGATGCTTTTCCTTTCAGTTGGTACATTGCAATTCTTCCTTCTGCATGGGCGGAATAATTCTACAGTTGGAATTATTTCTTCATGCCAAGCAACCATGTCTCAGCATCTTCCTCCTTCTTATGTTCTCCATCAAATGTTGGAGGCTTAATCTTGTTCATCTACCCTTTCAATTCCTCCTTTCTAGATTTTCGATGTTTTCTAGTAGGTGATGGGCTTGAACTACTGTGTGTCTTCCTGTCAGAATGTCTTTGGGAGCGACTAAGATGTCGGCTACCACTCCTCAACCTACTTCTTCTCCCATGGGTTTTGCGACTCTCCATCGTACTTGAGTCTCTTCCCTTCTCGAGTTTCTTCTCTATTCTTTCCAGGCTCTTAAAAAAATTTAAGTTTAATTCACCCTGCCGATCCCTAACTTTCATGAGCTTTCGACTATCAGCTCGACGAGCCTTGGCCTCTCTTTGCAATCCTTCAATGATTTTCATTATCTGTCCTTCTTTATCCTTCTCTTTTCCATGACCATTGGAGTTCGATCCTTCCACTCCCATATTGACATCCTTTCCTTCCCGTTCGTCTCCTGTTTCGTAGGCAATCATCACCTTTCCCCAATCCATACTCGGCGTTAGTTAACTGGAGTCCGGACCTTCATTGAACTCTGCACATGCACTGTGCAATTAAATTTGAAGTTTTTCAGGCCATTACTCCTTCAGAACAATCCATAACATTTATAAGCCAATACGAACAAGAACGAAAGACATTTTGATTTAATTAAGTTTTCTGAGCTCTCATTCGATTCTGCAATTTTCGTGTTTTTGAAACTTTCATTTTTGACACTTCGGGATTTCAGGACTTCGGGTTTCGGTTCACGAAGATCCAACAATTAGATATTCGTAACCGGAGTCACCCTTTTTGCAACTCGTGATCTCGCGAATTCGTGAGTCGAAGACCCTCGACTCATTTCCTCCAACCACCGATACCCGAGATGCGACACGGGTATGGCTCCCTCCTCACTAGCGTCTACTACACATGACCGTAGTTTAGGGATAAGTGCTAGCACTCTTCGCTACTCATGCCTTTGTGAGCTGTGGCATCCAACCTTGGTGCCTCCCTTTCACGAAACCCCGAGAAGCGATGTTGACTTTTCTCCTCTCGTTCTCGCTACTTCGCGACTTCACGAGTTTCAATGTCAAGCTCCCATCCCCTTATCTCGTGAGTCCCCAAAATCGTGAATTACTTTATTCTCAGGGCCCATAGCACAGCTGTCGCCCTTCACCACTGTGTCATGTGGTACATTCATGAGGCCCCACGTCGCTTTTTAATGACGTCATCGGGTCCCACCTCTCTCGCTTCTCTTCTCGACCCACTGGCACGTGGTACATCTCCATGTGTCCACATCCATTCCTAAAAAAATCCAACGGTCAGATCTTTCTCAGATCTACGACGCAGATCCTTTCGGCATTTAGGGGTTTCCGGTGTCGGAAGTTCGCGCATCCACACATCTTGAACTTCCAATTGCCGAAATCATGAATTCACTGTCTACTAACTTACTTGATCCAACGATCAAGTTCTTCTCCCATGATCTACGGTGTAGATTGTTTCGGGATTTTGGGTTTCGAAGGTGTTCACCTCTTCTCACCTCCCATCTCCCAGAATGTCGATTTCTTCCTCAATCATACCCGCTACCTCAACCAACTTTTCCGTTGATTTCTGCAGAATCAGAACCCCTGAATTACCGATGGAGGCCTAGCGCAAGCTAGCTCTTTCTCTCTCTCTCCATTCCCATGTGATTGCGGGTCATGATCACGGTTCAAATAAACACAGTGCTTCTTTGTATTTCATGCCTCAACTTAAAGTTGGCATCTCTTCCTCACATCGGATGGTCATTACAGACCCGGAGATTCCCCGAAGGAATCTCATCTGTTCATTGGGACTTAGCCACATGCTAACGTCTCGACATTATGGGTCAGAATTTATCAAGGCGAGAGTCCGAGTTCTTTTCAACGGAACTCCCAAATCCCCGATCCCTGATTTCTCGAAACGGGTAATCTCACGACACGTGGCCTCCGTCATTCGGACGGTCTATATCTATTTCGAGGCTTTCGTCCCTATTCACTTGGATTTTAACCCTTGTATATCTCCTGACAGATCCAACGGCTGTCGAGTTTTCCAGCCGAGATCTGACGGCTCAGACGGTTCCTAACTAAATTGGGATTTTGTGTATCGCGATTTCCACACTCCTGTGCAATTTCCAAAGGGCTTTAAACCCCGTGCACACTTTCCAGATCTCATGGTCATGAGGGTTCACCTTCCCTCCCGAACAGATCCTAAAGCTCCTACACTTATGGTGTGGAGTCCTCTCTCCTTGTGGACTTATACCATATTGGTTGCGGTTTCATAACGCCGCTATACCTCTTGATCTTAAAAACCCGTCAAGTAACTTCTTGACACTTTGGAGCACACTAGGGTCCGAAATTGGCCTTCCAGACCCAATTTCCCCTCGCATCCTCGGTCCAAAGACCGCTCCACTGGACCATCTAGGCTCAGTGTTGAAACCTTGGCTCTGATACCAAACTGTAGCACACCTCTATGCTACCTTGCACATAACTCATACAGATGTTATATAATCCACATGCATTCAACAATTAAACACATTCAAGCTCAAAGTAAACATATTATCTACTGCTATAATTAACAATCCATAGCGTTTCATAATAATTCATATACACAACGGAAATCATGATACATAAGCAGCACAATCATGCAAAACATGATTAAAGCATAATCAGATACTTATCTTCTAACAATGGTATATTCCACCAACCAATTGCAGGCCTTCCACGAACCTCCCAGCCTTAGACCACACTGCTCATCAGCTCAGCAGTGGGTCACCCCCGAGCTGGGACTAAGCTCCACCCCTTGGCAAGGAATCTTAGGCTAGGATGAGGTTACAGGAAAAACAACACATAAAATCTAGAAGGATTCTTCCCAGGATGCCATCTTACGCCCACTACTATTAGACCCTCATTCCCCACATGCCTGTTCCGCCCAGGAGTATACACCTTCACAAGCACAGTCCATCGGTGCTAACCTCCCTCTCTGGGTCTCGACAATAGGCTAGATCATGAAGTCTCAGAGCCCGAAGCTGGTGCTGGACACTCTCTGGAAGAAACCTCTTCCAACAACAACCACCTCCCTCACCTAGAGAGAGATCACACATAGGCTCAATCACAACTCGCGCTGGCCATCAAGCCACGCATAGTCCAGCTCTGCGTGGTTACCATAGCCAACTGAAAATACAAACACGGCCTCTCAAACAGGCTCAACAATGGCTCAAGGCCTCACAGTGATGGTTCACAGGAATGCGTGATGAGTAACTCCTGCAGGGGTCAACACAAGCTCCACGACTCAGAACGGAGGGTGAGATCGGCTCTTCAGAACAACGCAGGCTTTCCCACTAGTTCAACAATGGCAGAATGGTTTAGGGTCTTGGCTTCGGAACATAACCTCCACGCATAGGTTCGATCAGTCGGACAGAGGATGTGCACGGACTATCAAAGACAATACGGGTTCATGACTCTCAGAACGCATGCGGTATTCTTGCAGAGGTTGGGTTGGTCGTACTGTTCAGCGCTCTCTACATGCTTAGGTAGTTGGGTGGAATGGAGGAGGAACCCTTCTCATGGCTCACCCTGGCTGTTTTATTCGCATGCGTCAAGGTTGACACTTATCACCCATGAAACTGCATTCGTTCCACCAGCACGCATCTCCCTTGCATGTTCTCCCCTTTCCAGAAACCGAGGATAAAACATAAAATGCACATGTCTTTTGGGATAATATTAAAATATTATTTCCAAGCTTAAGCCCCCTAGGATCAATACTTAGCCCCTTTTCTCACCTTCATCCCCTAATTCCTTTCCCACCCTATGGATGCTTAGTCCCCCTTCACTCATTCATCGTGGTTGGTCTGCACATGGTGGTGTTTATGTTTTATTAATTGTTTTGCATGATTACATATACAACAGCAGGATCCTAGCCTTCAACACTTAGGCTCCCTGGCCTAACAACACATAAGCCTCCAACTTATAAGAACTCATCTCACCAGCCTATAAATCATAATTACAATTCCTTTTAGAACATGGTTTACTACGGGGCTCGGCCTTGGGGACACTACAGTTTGGCCATCCGTTTGGGGGTGGAAGGAAGTGGACTTGGTGATCTTGGTGTCCAATAGTGACTAGAGGCTTGACCAGAATGTGTTGAGGAACGAGTTGTCCCGATCTCATATAACAGTTTGTGGGATCCCAAAGTGTACCCACACTCGTTCAAAGAAGATCTTGGAAGTGGCCTCTGTTGTGATGCTCTTATTGTAGGCGGCTAGAATCGCCATCTTGGAAAAGTGATCAACAACCACAAAAACAAAGTCATTTCCCCACTTGGTGGACTAAAGGATTGACATGTATTCCATTGAGATGGATTCCTAGGGCTTGTCAGGAGTAGGCAGAGGAGTGTACATTCCTTGTTTCTTAATGGTTGGTTTGGCAATAACATAGGTAGTGCAGGACCATATATACTTGATGACATCATATCGAAGTTTCGACCAATAGAAATTTTTTTGCAACACTGCCACTGTCTTTTCCACACTGAAGTTCCTGCCACCCAACCGTAGTGGGCTTCCCAAATTAGCTTCAATTTTTATCTTGATGGAACACATAGATGGCCCAAATGGAACAACAATCCATCCTGAAGATGGAAATTTGTGACAACTATGTTTGCACCCAACATCTGGTAGGTGTTGGCGAAGTCAGGGTCTATCTCATAGAGGTGGGGCCATACAGAGGTCTTGTGGTTGCAAGAATCGAGCATTGTGGTGAGTGTCGCGACTAGAGGTCGACTGAGGAAATAAATGACTTGATTGGTTCTTCCTATTTTATACTTGATGTTGAGGTGGAACTGCTGCAAACATGTGGATCACTTTTGATGGCAGTCATTATGCAATTTTCCTTGTGTTTGCATAAACTACAACAGATGATGATCAGTGTGGATGAATGTCTCCTTCTAGGGAATGTAATGCCTCCATTGGTGGCAGACTTGCACAATGCAGTTCATTTACTTGTCGTAAGTAGGGTAATTACGAATGACATCTGATAATGTCTCATTGTGATAGGCCACATGGTCTCTGTGTTGAGTGATGACTGCGCCCACAACATAGTTTGAAGCATCTGTCTCGATCTCAAAGGGTTGTTTCAAGTCAGGTAATGAAAGCATTGGGGAGGAGCACAAGTGTTGCTTCAAATCATCAAATGATTTCTGTTGGGACAGGCCCCACACAAATATTTCCTGGCCACCACCTCTGGTTATTTGGCTAAGGGCCCATGCAATATGGGAGAATCCCAACACGAAACTTCGATAGAAATTGTCAAGGCCTAAGAAGCTTTGAATCTTAGTGAGCGTGGTTGGGGTTGGAAAATCACAGATGACTTGGATCTTGGATGGATCAACATGTACACCATGAGCATCAGAAATATAAATAGGTACTAGACCATGTCCATGCCGAAGGAGAAATTTTCCAAGTTGGAATATAGCTTGTCCTGCCAAAGAGTGTGCAAAACCTGCTGAATATGTTGCAAGTGTTCTGCCCAAGTCTTGTTGTAGACGAGGATGTCATCCAGATACACCACCATAAAATACTTAGTGAAAGGCCGCAAGATATCGTCCATCATCCTCATGAAATTTGTTGGGGCATTTGTCAAACCAAAGGGCATAACCAACCATTCAAAAATACCTTCTTTTGACTTGAAGGCAGTTTTCCATACAATTGTCGGTTCTATTGGGACCTGATGGTAGCCAGAATTCAGATCAATCTTACTGAAGTACTTGGCCCCTTTGAGCTAATCGTTGATTTGGGGAATCGGGTACTGGTTCCTGACTATGATTTTATTTAGGGCCTAGTAATCAATGCAGAACCATCGAGTCTTGTCTTTATTCTACACCAACACGATTGGGCTTCCACAAGGTGATGAGATGGGTTGGATGTGCCCCTTGTGGAGTAGTTCTTGGATATGACACTTGATCTCCTCATTTTCTAGTAGAGAGCGACGATAAACTGGCCCATTGGGTAGCACTGCACCGTGGGTCAAATCGATGGGATGCTTGACTTGACAGTGCATAGGTACCCTAATAGGTGATGAGAAGATGTCTTTGTATTTTTCCATGACCTTATCCACTTGATTTTGCTGCGTGGAGAGGTCGACCACGAAGGCCATGCATGTGGTTGCAACCTTTTACTCACTCTAAGAGTGAATCACAAAGAAGACAAACTTTCTGGTCTAAGAAATGACCTTCATGCATTGCTTGGCAGAGATCAAGGAAATAACACTAGGTGGGACTACCTCGGGTATCTTGTACAATTTCCCGTTCAAAGTAATAATAACATTGGGAGGCCAAGCCTCAATACAACATGACATTTCCATAAATAAGGTTGGCCCAAAATAACATCACAAACTTCAAGGGGAGAAATATCACATAATACCTCATCTTTGAATGGCTTGATTCCATACGGCAGGAGGAATTGTTGGTTGATGCAAAGATCGCTTCCTTAATGAAGCCATCCGATGGTGTGGGGATGTGGGTGTGGCGTTGTCGACATGGCTAGCCTCTTGAAGACATATGTTGAGATGAGGTTCTTTTGGATACCACTATCAATGATGAAGTGCAACAGAGTGCCTTTTACCCACATATGTGAATGAAAGAGGCGCTTGCCTTCCTCTGGCTCATCAGGTTCACCAGGCTGGATCGTGGTGGTAACAACGGTGGCATTGGGTTCCACATCAATGATTTGTCTCCCATTTTCTGGTTCTTAATCAAAGTTGGAACCTTCATTTGATTCATAGGATTTTACCTCAACCACCAATAACTTCTTTGAGCGGAAATTCGTAGTGTTATGCTAGGGGCTCTTATGGAAGTCGCACCACTTCCCGGTATCTTTCTTCGTCTTCCCATTGTCCTTCTTTTCTTGCGAATTGGATTGGTTTTCGTGAGGTTTCCCATCTTTTCTCTAGCCTTTGTTCAGTGGGTTGGGGCTGCCCTTGCCATTCTTTTGTTGTTAGGGGTTCCCAGACCCAAACTGTCGCATCTTTTGTTTCAACTTTTGCTCGATTTTTACAACATATCGATAGGTCATGCCCAAGAATGAGATTTCCAAAAAATACATTTTTTTCTAGATGTATCTATGCAGACCGTCGTGGTACTTGAGCACCAGATGTCTCTTAGAATCTTTGATACCTAGCTTGGTGCGCAAGGTATGGAATATATTAGTGAACTCTAGCACTGTTTGGTCTCTTTCCTACCGCAGTGTGCTCCATCTTGTATAAAAGTCCTCATAAATTCCAACAGGGTAGTATTGTTCCTTAATAGCATCCCTAAAGGAACCCTAAGTGGGTGCAAATGAAAATAATGTGGATCCCTATATTTCCTTTTTCTCATAGAAAGTATCCCACCAATCTTTGACATGGGGGATGACCTTGAGGAGCTCAAATGTAATCTTTTCTCTATTGAAACTGCTATGGACAAAAAAATACTCTTCTAGAATGTTTAACCATTTATCTATGACATCCACATCAATTTGACCTTCAAATATAGGAATATCAAAATTGATATGTACCTTGAAGGGGGCGACGCCTCCACTTGAGGTGGATGTGTCGCTTGTCGGTATTCATCGAAGGACTTGTGCAAATATGTCCATCATCTCGTTCTTCTGTTGCTCAAGGGATTCCTTGAGAAACATTTTGAAAGGATATCATGTCCCATTGTCTTTATTTTCTCCCTCCATGGATGATTTCTTGGGCGTGTGAGAGAAGTATTCCTCAAGAAAAACAAGCTCGAGACTCAACTCTCTATACCCTTACTGCATCAAGGACATGCATTAAAAAAAACGACAATGAGCAGACCGCTCTGATACCACTGATCCGGATTTATGAGTGAAACGAAATGAAACCACAGATTTATGATATTAACACAGATACATAGTGGAAAATAAAAAAGATACAATAAAACTTGGCTTCTATTAAATAAAAAATATGTTGTGAACTGTAAAATACAAACTGAAAACAAGCTTGTTAGAATGGTGGCAGCTTATCTCTGAGAAGAGATGTCATGGCTACGCTCACTCTCAAGAAGATGAGTACAATTAGGATCTAAAGGCCTTTTTACAATAAACATGAATTCCAAAACCCTATACATCCAAAAACCTAACCCTAGGAGATGAAGCACCAAAATTCATGTGGGCCCTGTTGGGGTAAGTTAGTACATCAACTTCCCGGGGTTGTAACTTTTGCATACGATCTCCGTTTAGGGAAAACGATAGCTCGTTATAATGGTATTGATGAGGATATTCATTTGGGGGGCTCAATCAGAGCCTACAACTATCATTAAGGTGTATGATTGCAAAAAAACATTGTTTAGGCCCTCAAAATGGCTCTGGAAGTTTGGGAATCGAAAAAACTGCTAAAAATAGTAAGCTACCAAAAAAAATGTTTTGAACTAGTTGGACAAAGTGTGTTGCCACCAAGACCCTCCTGGATCAGTGGAACAAAAATAAAGGAAAGAAAAAGATAGGGATATTGGTGATATTCTCTCGCTTGTGATTCTTATTGTTGACTACTACCTTCATCAACTGTTGTAGAAGTTACTTGTGGCTCTTCAATTGTGGCCACAAATTGTAGGTATACCCATTTTTTCATCTCTTTCTTTGCTTCCCTTCCTATTTTCATATCCTTGATCTATGCTTATTCATTTTCTTTTGTTTCTTCATGTTCTTATGCTTTTGATGATTCCTCATCTTTCATCTCTTGATCCTTTGCTTCTGATTCTAAGTTTGAGCAGAGTTGTTGAGTGCTACTTAGCCCAACTGAGAGGGGAACTAATTTACCTTGTTGTGTTACATAAATATTAGCAGCCTTTGTGTTATCATACATTCCTCTTAAAGGTTATAAGAAACGTAATAGGTTGCAACCTCTTTTGGATAACAACCTAAAAATTTGATAAGTTCCTTCCATCTTTCCCTCTTAGTAGCAACACCACTTTCCTTGTATAATTGATTATAAGGGATAGCGTGTATTAAAAGTGGAAATTTAAAATTTAACCCTATATAATTGAATGTAACTCAAAACAACTAATCCCTAGAAGTATTGATTAATATGCTACATAGTACATTTGCCTCCAATTGTCTCCTCTCCAACACTAGGAATGAAACTATATCAACAATCACCTTTATATGGTTTCTCCATACATAATTTGGCATGGCACATTATCCTCTTACCCTCAACTAAGTTATCATCTCAATAGCCTTGTAATTTCGTATAGTTTTGAACCTAATATGTTCGTTCTATAGCTAAGTTATGAAATCCTTTAGCTAGACATCCCCCACATATGGGTTTGGAGACCACCTTGACTTCTGAGGTAGCACATAATTATGAAAATAAAGTTCACATAGTATATTATTCCTTTCTAGGAGGCTATCAAAATAGAGCTCATAGAAGTCCCAAGGGTTTTGAATTTCTCAGTGTTGTTGGGAAACACATCATTCAATTTTGAATTTATACCATTGTTCCTTTAGGTAGAAAGCATAAACTCTTGTAGGTGGCCTACATAATAGCATCTCATTAGGATATTTACTAACATATTCACTTAAATATGTTAATATTATCATCTATTTAGCATTTCTTTTAGTCTCCTCTAACTTTTTGGTCACCTCAATCTTTAACTTGTTATTCTCATCCATGAGTGACTCTAAACTATGAGCATATTTAAAAGTTTCAAAAGAATTTATTTCATCCAAGTTCTTGATTACCTATTGATGTTCCCAAATGTAGATAACTCCTTTTTCTTGTGCTTTAACCTTTTATCTCAGCTTAGTTGCTTCTCCTCTAGAAACATGTAATTTCCTCAAATCTTCAACTTTAGTAGTGGTGGTAGGATTTTGAGTCTTCTTCTTCAACCTACTTGAACCTAACCTCCTCATTCTTAGTGTTTTAACCCTTTCAAACCTTGTTTCAATGATAGTTTCTTCCTACTAGGGAGAATATTCAACATTGATGGGTTTCGTAGCATGTGTAGAAGAACCTTCTTCTATAACCCTAGAAATCTTTGTATTTTCCAAATTTCCAAATTTTTCTAGAAACTATATAAAACCCTTAGAAATCTGAATATTCTTACAAAAATATTACCACACATTATATATCTATCATTTTGAGAATTATTAATATTCACCAAGGTTTATACAATTTAAGATAAGTATGGATCCTTAAAATTGTCCCCATTTTTTGTTCTCCAATAGGTTGAGGAATCTTCCTTTTGCTTCTTTCTGAGTTGATATGGTTGGATTATGTTGTTTTTGTAGTTGTAGGTTTCAAATCTACAAATGTGATCATGGATTCCATAAGATAAAACACAAGCTCTATAACTTCTTTAATTATTCTTTTTGGCTATTGTACTTGAGCTTTTACAACTTCTCCAAACTAGGTGCTAGCAAATTAATCTTGACTTAGATAATTGAGAATTTATCTTTTTGATCCTAGTAACAAATCAATCGAAACCCATCAATCTACGATATTGCATATTTCTCCTCCCATTGAGCTATCTATTCCATTCCTAGCTTCCCTTTTCTTAGTTCCAACTTCCTCACTAACATCACCATCGAAACTTAATTAAGTTGTGGTATGCCAATGTGCCTTGTCTTCCAACCTAAACTTCTACAACCATTTTTTGTATTGATTGAAATAGGAATAATGAAACATTGATGGACCTCCATTGTCTTAGTTTCTCCAAGAAATTAAAGTGGTAGGAAAGTACAATGGTGTGCCTACCTTCACAGGTGATGTAATGAATGACATGTAGGATATTTGATCCCATAATATCGATAGTATATCCCTTCCAATTCCTTTGCATGTTTCTCCCACAGTTTCACGAGCATGGATAAAACTTTTCTTAGTTCCATGGCCATCTAACATGTTTTGGTACTAGTGTTCTCCTATTTTTCAAAGTCCAGTCACCGTAGAAATGGATTGTTGGGTGACTTATATGATCAACCCATGAAATATGGTAGTGTTTCTATGGAACTGCTGGACAAATTCTAATGTGATTGTATCATTGTACACCTGGAGTTGACTAAGAAATTTCTTCCACTTTTCTTTCTCAAAGATCTGTATCATTAAAGGATTGTTTTGGATGAGGTCTATTTTTATATCCTTGCATTTTTTTAGTTCTCCACCCATGTCTATTATTGAATTGGTTTTAGGATACTAGTCAAGAATGCTTCTCAAGTCACCTTAATTCTTCGTTGAACTATAATGTGATTCCTTGACACAACATTCATGTGGTGCAACTAATTTCACATTTCCATGCAATGTATTTTGAAATTGACCATCAACATCTACATGTGCAAGATCTCACTTGAGATTGAATCATGGAGATCATGACCCTAGATATAACGTCCCCCAGTGCCCAATTCTGCAACATTACATGTGGAAACTCATTAAATTATTAAGATTTACTGGTAATCAAATTCCTATAGCTTACTAGCAACAAATCACACACATATTTGAGCATTTGATTGATACTACAGTTCTAAATGCATCTAACAACATATATTAAACATGAATACAATTGTTCAAGCAACAAAAAACACACAACATTCATGTAAACTATTTACATAGCAGAATTTAACATAAGAACATAACATAAACACTTATATGTTAAGGATTAACCAACTGGATGAACCTCCCAGCCATAAGGACTACTGATCATTTTCTCTCATCAACAATTCACCCCTGAGATGAGGCTATGAGTCCACAAGGAGATTCGACACACTAGCTATCCACTCTCCACACAGATCAGCCCCAAACCTAGGTTCTAGTATCAAAACAGTTCCAAACCTCCATCTCTCTCTTTTCCTCATAACCTTCACTACCCAAGGAATGTACCCTTTTCACTGCTCATAGTCCCTCAAGTTGTACCATTCATTTATCAAGGCCACTAGTGCATTCGGTTGGCCATGAATCACTCAGTTGGGAACTCTAGGAACTCTTAGTTGTTTCATGTTTTCTCACAACGACCTTCACAAGGATCCGAGATATTTCCTCAACAAGAAATCGCACCACAGGCTTACAACTTGATTTACTGGCACACAAACCTCTATCTTATCATAAAAACATAGACAAACAATGGCTATCTTCAAGTATACCTTGGATGGTCCTCTTCCCATCCCTCTGCCCTCCTTTGCTACCCAAAATCTTTATGTAAAAAATGTCCCCTATTCTGCATACAAATTTCCTCTTCTTCCTTTCTTGCTTGACTCACACGCTTCTCAAGGATGATTGTACCTCAGCCCATTCTATCCAATAACTATGGGATGTGACCACTCACACCCACCCTTTTACATGAGTTTAATGATTGGCCTCTCATACACTCAATCAACAAATAGAAGGTTATACACACAGATAATAATTTTAGGAATGTGGTTTGTATAATACCCATGAATAATTCCCCCTTGGACCCCTCTCTCTCATGGAATCATAGCCCCCCATCGTTCATCTCTTTCATATCGCAACCAATGATTATCACTTTTATTAATTGTTTCAATATAATATGCAAATCGGCCTTCGTCCACATTAAATCAATACGATATCTTCACCCCAACGCATCGAATCACCAACCTAATTCAGATTTATAAAATTAAATTATAATTCATGGGGATTAGAAGTAGGGATGATACATCCCCTCCCCCTTATTTTTTCACTAGCCTCAGTGCACAACACCCTACATGTGTAATTTTATTTTACAATTTTGAGTCCCTGGCCAACAATCAACATATAGGCTCTCTGGCCTGAAATCACATAGACATTCTAGCCTAAACAAATTACATAGATACTCTCGCCCCAATACCATAGATACATAGGCACATCCAACCCTAAAAATCATAAATAAAATGGCACCCTGGCCCGAAACATATACATAAGACACTGACATTCTTCTACAACTATCCTGATTTCCACCATCTCTCTTCCCATTGACCTGCCCAACCCAAGGAATGATGTCCCATTCGTTTATCAAGGTTGACCCATGGAATTTTCCCCCTTCACTATCCTCAGTCCCTCGGGATGCACTATTCATTTATCAAGGTCTCTCTAGCATATGTAACTAAGAATCTCACTACTAGGAAATCAAGGGACTCACTATTAGGAATAATATCAGTAAAATAACCAACAACAACCTTGCTGCTATAGTGCAACGCATACAAGAGTGCACTCTTCAGGACTGACAAATTGGTTCTTCGAAAATTCAACTCACACTAGAGTTCACTCTTCAGGATTGACAGCCTGGTTCTTCGATAATGCAACTCACACTAAAGTTCACTCTTTAGGCCTGACAACCTATTTCTTCAACAATGCAACTCACCCTCTAGGCTCAGGCATCCCTTTCACTGTTATACAGTTCCTCAGGCGATCCATCATTTTCCAAGGTGTTCTCACGCAAACAAATTCCAACTTGATTATAGACTCCACTAGCAATATATAACTTGTGGAAATCATCCCATCTGCATTACATGCATACAATTACTATGAGACAACATCATATAATTATAAAATTTCAAATCTGTTTTACACAGCAAAACAAAATTTCCCAAACATGAGTCTTTTTGCTCATAATTGTTTGGCTCTTGCAGTAGTAGATATCAATCTTCCTTTAGGGATTACATATTTTCCATATCCAATACCATTTCCCCTTCAATTTTCTCAATTCCATTAAGACAAACAAATTTTTAGTATATTGTAACAATTTTCAATTATTAATTTCTCAAATAAGGTTATAGAGGAAAATAAAAATTCCCACGCATGAGATTTATGCTCATTATGTTCGGATCTTGCAGCTATAGATATTAGTATTTCTTATGGCATACATCATTGACATATCCAAGACCATTTTTCCTACAATTTCCTCAACTTTCTTGCAGCCAAACAATATTGTTAGCACTCATGCATATTTTTAGCAGTTCATGAAATGATATCAGAATTGTATCGACCCAACAATTCAATCATTTCCAACCATTATTCGCATTAAAATGGAATTTTACCATTCATCATATTATCTAGAATGACACTATCA
>JASDQU011404596.1:31402-64289 GCA_032191745.1 Picea mariana
AAAGGGTGGAGGGATTAAAGTAAAAAGGTGATTTTTTTTTTAAATCTCTCTTTTTTTAATAAAAAGCGAGGAAAAGGTGGGGTTAGTAAAAGGTTTTTGGATTAAACTTTTTATTAAACCTTGTGGAGATTAAACTATTATTTCTCCACATATTTTTCTAAAGGGCCTTGGTTATTATAAGCAGTGGTGTTTGTTCTTTATGTTTCCTCTACTGGCAAAGACGCAAAGTGCTAAGTTCAAAATTGAGAAATTCAATGGCAAGAACAATTTCGAGATCTGAAAGGTTAAGATGCACGATCTGCTCGTGCAACAAGGCATGGTGAAGGTGCTTTTGGGAAAAGCAAAACAACCTACATCCATAACAGACGAAGACTGGGATGAGATGGATGGGAGAGAATTGAGTGCCATACGCCCGTGTTTGGTTGATGATGTATTGTTCAACATTGTTACAGTGAAGACAACAACTAGTTTGTGGTCAAAGTTGGAAAGCCTGTACGTGACGAAATCCTTGACGAACAGGATTTTCCTGAAAAGCCAATTGTACAGTTTGCGCATGAAGGAAGGTACGAAGACAACTGATCATTTAAATACCTTTAATACTCTCTTATTTCAGTTGACTAGCATGGGAGTGAAATTTGAATCTGAAGATAAGGCGATTACATTATTATGGTATTTTCCTGCGTCATGAGATCATTTTGTTACCTCTATTAGTTTCAGTTCAACATAAAGTATTGAGTTTGATGACATTGTTGGAGCTTTACTGTCTGAGGAAACAAGGAAGAAATCCAATCTAGAAACCTCTACATTTGAGGCGATGGTGATTAGAGGCAGACCTAAAGAAAGAGGACACGGTCATAGGGATTTCTCTCTGTCAAAGTCGAAGGGCAGAAAGAGCAAGCTTAAGTGTTGGTTTTGTGGCAAATCTAGACACCTGAAGAAGGACTGTTGGAAGAGACAACAAGCCTCCAAATAAGACCCTCCAAAAGAGACAAAGGAAGCAAATGCAACCGAAACAGGTTCAACAACAGGTTCATGTATGACTGATGAAGTTTTATCAATTAGTATTGGTTCACGTTATGATCAACAATGGTTATTAGATTCTAGTGCTTCAAACCACATGTGTCTTCATAGACACTGGTTTATTACTTATCAGTCTATAGATGATGGAATAGTTTACATGGGAAATGATATCTCGTGTAAAGTTGTGGGAATTGGTAGCATTCGAATTAAGATGTTTGATGGAATTGTTAAAATATTAACTGATGTAAGACATGTACCTGAGCTTAGGAAGAACCTAATCTCTTTGGGAGTCTTAGACACAAGAGGTTACAAGAGTATTGTTCAAGGTGGAGTTATGAAGGTCTACAAAGGAATCCTATTGGTTATGAAAGCAAAGAAGGTTGGTAACCTGTTTCTGTTAGAAGGGAGGACTGAATCAGATCATGTGACAACAGTATCTGAGAACGACAGTGATTCTGTTCGACTGTGGCATCAATGGTTGGGCCATATGAACAAACAAGGATTAAAGGTATTAACTGATCGCAAGTTACTTCCTAGTCTAAAGTCTTTAAAGTTAGATTTTTGCAAGCACTGTATTTATGGAAAACAGAATAGGCAGAAATTTAAAACCAGAAGACATACTAATAAGGGAATTCTTGACTATATCCATTCTGATGTTTGGGGACCATCCCCTACTATTTCATATGGAGGATCATCATATTTTGTAATTTTTATAGATGATTTCTCTAGGAAGGTGTGGATCTATATGTTGAAAAGTAAGGCTGATGTATTTACAGTTTTCAAGCAGTTTAGAGCTTTAGTGGAAAAGAGCACTGGTAGGTCCATTAAATGTTTAAGAATTGATAATGGTGGTGAATTTATGTCAATGGAGTTTGAGAATTATTGCAAGGAATTTGGGATCGATAGGCATAAAACCACTACCTATACTCCTCAGCAAAATGTAGTTGTTGAACGCATGAACAAGACTCTTCTAGAGAGAGCAAGGAGTATGCTGAGTAACGCCAACTTGCAGTAAGAACTGTGGGCAGAAGCTGTATCTAAAGATTGTTGTCTGGTGAATCAATCACCATCAACAACAATAGAATGCAAAATTCCTGAAGAGGTATGGAAAGGTCACCCTTGTAATTATTCTAATCTTAAAGTTTTTTGTTGTGAAGCCTATGCTCTAATTCTGAAACATCAACATTCTAAATTAGATCCAAAATAAAAAAGGATTATCTTTTTTGGATATGGTGATGGTATTAAGGGGTACAGGTTATGGGATCCTACTGCCCACAAGATCACCATTAATAGAGATGTAATATTTGATGAGTCATCTCTCATCAAATCAGATGTAGATGTTCAAATGAAACATGAAGAAGTACCTAAGTATCAACAGATTCAGTTTGAAACTAATGAAGGTGAACATGAACAAGTTTCAGAATATGTTCATGAAGAGTCTCCTGCAGCAGAGGAAGACATGGTTGATGATGACAGTCAACAGATTGTGGATGAGCCACAAACTTCCCTAAGGAGGTCTACACGGGTCAGAAATCCTACAAGAAGGTATGATGATTTTGTTTCATCAGTTTCTTTAAGTACTAATGATGATGAACCTTCATGCTAATAGGAAGCTGTGAAGGGTTCTAACAGTGATAAATGGAAAGAAGCGATGGAGGATGAAATGAAGGCATTAGATAGGAATGCTACATGGGACCTGGTAGAACTTCCAAGAGATAGAAAAACTGTAGGTTGCAAGTGGGTCTACAAGATGAAGAAGGTTGTTGATGATAACGTGGAAAGGTACAAAGCAAGGTTGGTTGCAAAAGGGTATTCTTAGAAAGAAGGTATTGACTTTCATGAGATTTTTTCACCAGTTGTTAATTCTGTTTCAATTCGAATTGTGTTAGCATTAGTTGTGCCACTTGATTTGGAGTTGGAGCAGCTAGATGTTAAAACCGATTTCTTACATGGAGATTTGGATGAGGAAATTTAATTGGAACAACTGGAAGGGTTCGTTCATAATCACAACAAGAAATTTTTTCACAGGCTCAAGAAATCATTGTATGGTCTGAGGGAGTCGCCCAGACAATGGTACAAGAAATTTGACTCTTTCATGGTGAGCCAGAATTATACAAGGAGTGAGTATGATCATTGTGTCTACTTTAAGAAATTGAATAATGGCATATTCATTATCTTAGTATTGTATGTTGATGATATGATTTTAGCAAGCAAAAGCATAACTGAGATCAACAGGTTAAAGGCTCAGATGGATAGGACGTTCAATATGAAAGATCTAGGAGCAGCAAGGCAAATTTTGGGCATGGAGATATCCAGAGACATGAGGAATGGTAAGCTTTGGTTGTCAAAACAGAAGTATGTTGAGAAGATAATTTTGAGGTTGGGTATCAACGACGTGAAATGAGTTTCAATCCCTTTGGCTTCCCATTTTAAGCTTTCTTCAAGTTTATGTCCTAGTACAAAAGAAGAAAAGGAATATATGTCTCGAATACCATATGCTAATGCAGTAGGAAGTTTAATGTATGTGATGGTTAGTACAAGGCCAGACATTTCACATGTAGTTGGGGTTGTCAGCAGGTATATGGAAAATCCAAGTAAAGAGCAGTGGGCAGCAGTGAGATGGGTGCTTCGATATCTGAGGGGCACAAGTGATTATTGTATCACCTTTAACAGTGGTTGTGAATCAGTCTCTGGATATGTTGATTCTAATTTTGCAGGTGATTTGGACAAAAGAAGGTCGACTTCAGGGTGTGTCTTTACTCTTGCAGGTGGAGCTATTAGTTGGATGTCAAAGCTACATAACATTGTTTCTTTATCCACTACAGATGCAAAATACGTAGCTGCTTCACATGCTTGCAAAGAGGCAGTTTGGTTGAAAGGTTTGTTTGGTGAGTTTGGAAGGATGCAGGACAAAGTAAAGTTACTTTGTGACAGTCAAAGTGCTATTCACTTGGCTAAGAATCCAACCTACCACAGTAAAACAAAACATATACCTATCAAGTACCATTTTGTAAGACAACTTATTGATGAAGGTGGAGTCTCTCTTGAGAAAGTGCATACAAAAGAGAACTACGCAGACATGTTCACAAAACCAGTATTGTTAGAGAAGCTACGATGGTGTTTGGCTTCTCTTGGCTTGCAGAAAAGGTGATGAACAAAGAAAGAGCAAGGTATCAGGTTAATTGTTGTCAAGGCGGAGATTGTTGGAAACAGGTGACAATAAATCCTTCCATGATTAGGATTTCAGATCCTATAATCCGGCGTTGGTTGTAATCAATACAACCAAGTTAGAATATGGATGAGATTGCATTTAATAATCAATTTTCTTTGTAAATGTATATAAAATTATGTAAGCCCATAGAGGAAGAAAAGAGCGTGAGAAGAGAGTGTGAGCTTGTTGTAATCTCCTTGATTCGAATAATAAGACAACCGATACCTCTGCTTGGTGGACATAGCCCAACGTTTGGGTGAACCACATTAAATCTCTATGTTTTAATTCTGCGCTTGAATTATGATATTTGTGTTTCCGCATTTGCAAATTACAACAAGATCTAACACTTTTTTCTATTTGTTAGGAGCTAGTCTTTTTAGGTTATAAGGAAATAGGTGATCGATCCAAGACCTAGAGGTATTTGGCAAGAGCAAAACTTTCCCCCCTTACTAATCACCAACTCACTGGTTATTTCAGTGGTATGGTTTTCCTTAAATAATAGTAGTAAGCATTGATTACCATGAATTATGATAGATTGATCTTTGAAAAAAAATGTTACATAAAATTGAAATAATTGATGCCCAATTTTATTTTTAAGTATTGGATGGACACCTGGATGGTTTTTGAACTCCTAAATGTAAATTTTGCCACTTTTTTATTTTTATTTTTCATGGCGTGCATTGGGTTTTCAATGCAATTGTTGGATGCTTATTTAAATTCATTTTTCTTCTTATCTTTAGAGTGGAAAGGGTTGGATGCTTCTTATAACCTATAACATATTGTCTCATAGAGTTGTGCTCACATAATTGTGTTGTAGTGTGTTTTTTTAATGCAAATAAAGTTGTGTTGTGTTCTTTTTTATTATCTACAACAAATTTTCTCTCACAAAGTTGTGTTGTGTTCTTTTTTATTATCTACAACAAATTTTCTCTCACAAAGTTATGTTATAGTGTTTTTTTCATAATATAAAGCAAAATTATTTTTTCATTGAATTGTTTTTACATAGTTTTAATATTATGTTGTGTTTTTTTTGCAAAATTATTTTTTTCATTCAATTGTTTTCACATAGTTTTGGTGTAACTATTTCACTTGCATAATAGTACAAGTCGTATTTTTTATTAAAAGTAGAATGTTTTTTATTAAAAATAGGGCATTTCCTTCTTCTCCACTGTGGATTTTTTGGGGAATTTTTAAAGAATAAAGTTGATCTCAACTCTTTTGGTGTGATTCTTTTACAATGATCTAGATCCTTTTTGCTCAAATTCTTCAAGAATAACATGTAAATTTCGGCTATATAGTCAAATATTTTCGTAGAGCATATGAACGCACGTCATAAGTTTCTTGAATAGGTCATTTTTTAAGAATAAATCTCATTTTTAAACCAAAAATGAAATTTAATTCAACAAAAAATTAGAGATAAGGTTTCATTCCATTATAACTTAACTTAACTTGGATGTTTAGGAGATCAATTGAAGTTTTGAATTAAAAAAAATTGACTTGTTAGAAAGTTGAATTTCTTTGAACCTAATTTTGGATTGATTTTTTTTTTGAAAATATGAGTGGTTAGAATGTGGATTTTCAATAAAGAGGGGAAGATTATATAACTTTAATATATTATTTTTTTAATAATAAATCCACAAAATATTAAATTAATAATAAAATAATAAAAAATATCAAAATATATATAAATAAAAAAACAAATAGGTCTAATTAATCAATTTTCACAATAATCAAAACAAGTATATAGTACCATCAGTATAGATCCATCTTAACTCTAGATGCGTTAAAAGGGATCAAATCTCTAGAGGTGCAAACCTTTAACCTTTCCTCAAGTTTTCCACTCTAAAAAAGGTTTTCACCTCGAGAGTTTGGATCCCTCTGGGCACTTGATAACTCAGGAGTTAAGATGGATCTATGTTGGTTATAAAAAAAATAGACGACTAAAGAATCTCATTAAAGGTAAAAACATCTCAAAAATAAAAATATAATAAATAAAAATATTAAATTTAAAAAAAATTAAAAGTTTAATCTATTTAACAAAATTAATAAACAACATTCCGTAAACTTTTCAAACGGTGCAAAATTTAGTTTAAAAAATTAATAAGAAGATTTTTAGACAATTTTTAATATTTATGCAGAACACATTTATTTATTTAGGAAGGGAGTAGTCTATCTATTAGATTTTTTAAATTTTCCTGGTCAATTATGATTCAAAGCTGGTGATCCAATTGTTGGTGAAATTGCAATTTTCCATTGTTTAAATTGCAGTTTTGAATGCACATATGGATCCAACTCCCTCAAAGACCTCTAATCCTCGAGGACTATGCAATATCAACAACTAACATTTCTATTACATCAATTCTTTCAGATTTATGACTGGTTTATAGACAAAACTGATAAGAAAACACAACCTAAAAAAGTTCAAAAAATCTAATATTTAATCTACGTGATTTAGGGAGAGATTTAGCCCAAAACTAATTATCATCCCAGTAGTTTGGGAAACCGTTTTCAATCCATCTGTCCTTCAAAAGTGCCCCTCTATCATCACCTTTAAAACTGTCAGTTAGTACATGATCTAGGTGGATATTGGTGGCCACCCACCTGTTCCAAATTCCAACTAGCTCATCTTGACAACTTTCAGTTCATCACGTTTCTCTGTAATGGAGACATCTCTTTGTAATTGTGTTTTTTTCACTTTCGACACTGTCCTGAAGCCCTACAAAACATCTAGGTGGATATTGGTGACCGCCCACCTATTCCAATTGGCTTATTTTGGGAGTTTTCATGTTAGTACATATTTATGTACTTCCAGGGCTGTTTTGGGGCCCTAAACAATGTTTTCTTGGCTTGCCATTGTCAAATTGTAGACTAAGTCAGATTTTGATGAGATAATGTGTATTTCTCGAAAATACCTTTTCAACGGGCTATCAAACGCCTAAAACGAAGATCGTATACAAACGTTACGACCACGAGAAAGTTGATGTATTAACTTACCCCAATGGGGCCCACATGACTTTTGACGCTTCATCTCCTAGGGTTAGGTTTTTGGATGTCTAGGGTTTTGGCATTCATGTTTTTCATAAAAGGCCTTTAGAGCCTCATTGTAATAATCTTCTTGCGAATGCAAGTAGCCATCACATCTCTTCTCAGAGATAAGCTGCCACCATTCTAGCGAGTCTTTCGCTCTATATTTCTACAATTTTGTACATTTCGCTCATTAATAGAAATTGTGTATTATTGTATATATGTGCCTCTTATTATATTTCTGATATATCTCTGTTATATTATTGTCGCTCTTTCAATATCTCTGTATATTTCTGTGTTATATCTCCGCTCTAATTTTGTGTCGAAAATAATTTGGATCAGTACACTAATACTATTCATGCAAATTCCATAGATGTGATTGACAAGATTACACAAGCATGCTTTGCAATACATAATCCTTGGAAACCAATCTCCTTCATCCTTTAATGTTTAAATACATTGAATTAAGGTATGATGCACTTGAGCCCTCAATTGAGATGCTAAGAGTGGTACACGAGACATCATTGTGAGAGACAGAAGTGTGAAAGATTTTGATTCACACTTCTTTGATTTAAGGAGAAGCCACTTGGATTTGTTGGATGGATATGGGTTGTCATGCTTCCCATACCACACCAACTTTCTTATTAGGTTGCATGATCTTCATAACTAACTAACTAAATAAATGAGAATGAATCTATAACCTGAATTTGAAGACATAATTCATATATGTAATATTTGGTCCTCATCCTTGCAAGTAATCGCCCCCTCGTGATAGATGATGCCATTAGTCCTTTATGCCTTTTGGTTTGGTATATATAAACAATTGGAGAACCTGATTGCACACTCAAATATCTATATTTTTATTAAACCAAACACATATTTATACAAGATGTTTTTTGTCAAGAGAATAACAAACCCATGAGGAATTCTCTTAACCACACACACATAAATATGATCTCACAGTTGGAGAAGATCTTCCACAACCAACTAGATCTAACAAACCCAAACCAATATCTAATGTAATCATTAATTCTAACACCCTCCCTTAATGCTTACATCACAAAGAACAATATTGAAATCAAATACACATACGATTTTTTTTTGATCTGGTCTTCATCAGAACTTCTACCCACTCTGAAATCTCATAGACTACGCTCTTTCTCAACCATCAACTTTGAGCTGCCACTTGATTCATTTAAGATACAATTTCTTCTGACCATCAATGACGTATTTGTAGGATCGACGATTCTTGACATACCCCGAAGAATAGTCTAGATACTGAATCATTCTATTGACATGCTCCCATATGTCGAAGTACATTGTCTGTTGTTGTATTCACCAGTTCTATAAGAGAGTTGTCTAGATACTGAATGTATCCAACAGTCAATCATACAGCTTGACCTTTTAGAAACTCACATGAACACACAAAGATAACTTGTAACCTTTGTTCTTGGAACACCAAAGTACAACAGATACCTCCAACTTATAACAAACTCTAGACATACTCAAAATAGTAATGTGTTCTTTTGGCACTTTAACATGAACACAGCTCTACATGGCTTCCCTTCTATCAACAAAAACTCCTTCTTTGTAGCCACAATACTCAAATGGATAAATCCTCCTTCAGGCGAGTTGGCTCTCATTCGTGGCTTCTCCTCCAACTCACAACTGTAGCAAAAACGATAATGACAGGAAGCAATCTTCCATGCATAGTGAATATCAAGGAACAAAAACATAACACACTGATCTATTTCTATGCCTCCACACATAAAAAAAAAATCACATGAAATAATTGTCACAAAAGAAATCTATTCTTACACATTCATTGGCACTCCTGTGATGGAGTTGCATCCAATGCTCCTAGCTCTGTTACTAGATTGGAGAACTAGATTGCACACTCAAATCTTTATATTTTTATTAAACCAATCACATATTTATACAAGATGTTTTCCAATGACAACATAACAAACTCATGAGGAATTCTCTTAACCACACACACATAAATAAGATCTTCCACATCCAATCATATCTAACAAACCCAAACCAATCTTTAATGTAAACATTAATTCTAACATAAACACAATCTTAAAAGAAATGTGAGTGAGATTTCACTAACTAGTGTAGAAGGAAGGAGTGAAATTTCACTAGCTCATCACTTTAAGACTCACTAAATAGAATGATAGTCTATCTAACTCTCTATATATTTATTTGTTTTTAAAAGTTCCATATATTATATATATAATCTCTTCATATTATATAGTTAAAATGTTGTGCAATGATTTCATCTTTATAATCTCTTCATATTATATAGTTAAAATGTTGTGCAATGATTTCATCTTTGGACATATTTTATAGTATATATTTTTAGAGAAGACACACACATATATATAATCTCTTCATATTATATAGTCATAATGTTGTGCAATTATTTCATCTTTGGACATATTTTATAGTATACATTTTTAAAGAACATATATATAGTTATAATGTTGTGGGATGATTAGATATCATCATCTGTTAGACTGGTCCAAGACAATTTACTAATTGGTCACCCTGATATATCATATAATTTTTCATCTTTATAATCTTTTCATATTATATAGTTAAAATGTTGTGCAATGATTTCATCTTTGGACATATTTTATAGTATATATTTTTAGAGAAGACACACATATATATAATCTCTTCATATTATATACTCATAATGTTGTGCAATTATTTCATTTTTGGACATATTTTATAGTATACATTTTTAGAGAACACATATATATAGTTATAATGTTGTGGGATGATTAGATATCATCATCTGTTAGACTGGTCCAAGACAATTTACTAATTGGTCACCCTGATATATCATATAATTTTTCTTTTTGACATATTTTTATAATATACATTTTTAGAGAAGACATATATAGTTATAATGTTGTGGGATGATTATATTTTTGGACATATTTTGTAATATATATTTTTCAAAATGTTTAATAAGGAAAATTAAACTTATATCTTTAATGAGTTTATTAAATTAAGATATGTTAATTATAATAATTAAAAGTAAATTTTATTTTTAAACATATTTAAGGGTACACATTTTTCAAAATATATTAAGAATAACTTAATTATATGAGTGTCATTAACATAGTGGTTTTAATATTTAAAAAATGATTTAGATTTTTAAACATATTTTATGGTATATATTTTTTAAAATATTAAATTTTTTTTTTAAACAAAAATCATTAAAAATCTTCAAATAAAATCATTTCAATTACAATATCTTTATAATTTTTTATTAATATCATTAATAAAAAAACCCTTTGAATTACTTCCATATTCCCATTTATTCCCATTTACCCATTACGAAGTATGCTAGTTTGAAATGTATTTCAAAACTATAGGAAACTAAATGGTTAAGCAAATAAGTGGTAGGACTATGTCCCAACTAACTAGATATCTAACAAAAAAAAATTAGCATTATAATTATAAAATAATGTTTTTATTAATGTTCGACACATAACAATATTGATTTGATTACAGCTCTATCAACACCTACGGACTGTACTTTCGATATTTTTCTTGAAATAGAAAGTATATTTTTTCTTTCCGGATATCTTGCTTGTCAACTATGATGCTCTATATAACCAAATAAATTTATAAATCCATAATGTGTTATAGTTTCGATATCTTGCTTGTCAACTATGATGCTTTATATATAACAAAATGAATTTATAAATGCCATAATGTATCATATTTATTGTAGTATAGATCTTATCTTCATGGTGAAGGATGATATGTATATAACAAAATGAATTTATAAATGGTATATTTTGTGATAGTTTAATGGAGTATATGGAGATAATGTATCATATTTAATGGAGTAATGTTACACTATCAAAGAGAGATAGGAGGATTGATTTAAACTAGCATTTCTTGGAAGAAAGAGATAACAAAGATTGATTTTAAACTAGCATTTCTTGGAAGTGTGGGAAAGGGAATGTTGAAGTAGATAGGGGTGGTTATGTTGTTGAAACATAGGAGATATGTTTTTTTTAATACTTTATGAATAACTCAAAAAATTTATTGAACACGGTCCATGAATAACTCAAAGGTTTCGTTGAAGACGACCCATGAATAACTTTTTAAAATGCTCGATTTTAACGGAAAATGCATCAATGGATGTATAGTGGGAGGATGTGATGGAGGAGGTCACGAGATCCCTTATCATTGTCAAATCAATTTTATGTCAACAACAATTATGGTTTCTAATGGAGCTTTGACAATGTTCTAGTAAAAATATCGATCACTATCTAACCCAAATCAAACATGTGGAAGCAACATTGCAATCATGATATATGAAGATAATCTACCAAAGACTATTGGAATAGAAAGAAACCAAGGACCATCATTATTCCTTGGGATGTTTTCGCGGGTTGTTGGTACAACTAAATTAGAGGTTGGAAACAATTGATTCATATGAGATTAGTAGTTGACTATACATGAGAGGATCATCATGTCAACAATTCATCGGCAGTGATGACTCATTGGGTTTGGTGAGTATTTGTCTATGTTTATTGGACACCTTTAGGTTGTGTTTTTTTTTATCTCTTCTCCTGTCTAGATTTGTCAAACACTAAGAAGCCTATTTGCATATGGGTTATATGATATCTTCTATTTTGACCACATCCAAACTTTCGAAAAGGCCAAGAAATCATATGATCTATAGATTGTCATGAGGATTGGGTTTGTTTAGTGTAACTATTACAAGTAATTAATTAGAAAACTATTTGAGGGATACAAAACTAGTCAATGTAATGGATATTATGTTAAAAATTGATAGTTTCCAAGGTTTTGGGGGAGATAAATGACCATAAAAGATGACCAAAATAGGCCAATTTAAGAGCTCACCATTCCTCCCAACTTAGAGATTTGGACATCCCTTGTGGATGATCCAGATTTATGAGTGGAATGAAATGAAACCACAGATTTATGATATCAACATAGAGACAATGAAAAATAACAGAGATGCAGTAAAACTTGGCTACTATTAAATAAGAAATATGCTTAAAATTGTAAAATGCAGACTGAAAACAAGCTTGCTAGAATGGTGGCAGCTTATATCTAAGAAGAGATGTGACAACTACGCTCATTCGCAAGAAGATGAGTACAATGAGGCTCTGAAGGCCTTTTTACAAAAAAAATGAATGCCAAAACCCTATACATACAAAAACCTAACCCTAGGATATGGAGTTCCAAAATTCATGTGGGCTCCGTTGGGGTAAGTACATCAACTTCCCTGGGTCGTAACGTTTGCATACGATATCCGTTTAGGGCACACAATAGATCGTTGGAAAGGTATTGGTGAGAAGATTCATTTAGGGGGATCAATTAGAGACTTTGGCTATGATCGAGGTGACTGATTGCGAAAAATCGTTGTTTAGGCCCTTAAAATGGATCTGGAAGTTCAGGAACTGAAAAAATGCTAAAAATAGTAAGTTGCGAAAAAAATTGTTTTTAGCTAGTTGGACAAGGTGGATGGCCACCAAGATCCTCCTGGATCAATCCTCCCCCCTTAAGAAGCAATGGTCTCTATTGTGTTGAGTGCCCCCATTAGATGAGAACATTTTTGCTGAATTTGGCCCCAAGTGAGCCACTTGCCTTGGTCCAGGAGTTGCCCCGCTTTGACAACTCGATACAACTAGATCCTACGCTGGCGAGTGCCCTTGACCTGTGTGTCCATGATCTGATTAGTGGATTATTGTTCCATTCATTCATGGTTGAGCTCTGTTGGTTTCAAATGTTCTGCTATCACAGAGGTTTCTAATAATGGTGGAAAATAGGGTCGAAGGATGTCCACATTGAATATTGGGTGCAAGCCAAGGAATGGGGGAAGGTTGAGCTCAAAAGAATTGTCACCCATAGCCTTGGTGATAGTGTAGGGTCCATAATGGACTGGACTAAGCTTCCGATGAGGCCCTATAAGGCGTTCTTTCTGCAAGTGCAACCAAACTTTATCTCCCACCTAAAACTGGTGTGGCACTTGATGTTGATCATGGCGTTGCTTGTACTTGGCATTGGAAGTATGTAATATATCCTAAACCTGTTGGTGGATGTGTTGGATCTGCCAATGAGCCGGGTGGCTTTGTCAGCTCCATTTGGAGCATGCGACGAGTCTGCCTGGGAGGTCACAAGGGGTAGTGCAACATCCATGGGACCCAATGGTTGGAATCCCAACCCCACCTAAAAGGGGCTATGGCTGGTTGAGCTATGTATGGATCTGTTTTAGCCGTGTTGAACATAGGGAAGACTCTCATCCCAGGTGCGGGGCTGCTTGGAATTGTACATGCACATGATGTGCATGATAATCCGGTTGACGAACTTGTTTTGGCCATCTGTCTCGGGGTGGAAGGCAATGGACTTGGTGAGCTTGGTGTCCAATAGTGACCAGAGGCTTGACCAGAATGTGTTGAAGAACCAGTTGTCCTAATCTGAGAGAATGGTTTATGGGATCCCAATGTGTACCCACACTCGTTCAAAGAAGATCTTGGTAGTGGCCTCTGCTATGATTCTCTTATTGAAAGCGGCCAGAATCGCCATGTTGGAAAAACGATCAACAACAAAAAAAACACATTCATTTCCTTGCTTGGTGGAAAAAAGGCTTGACATGTATTCCATTGAGATGGATTCCTAGGGCCTATTAGGAGTAGGAAGAGGAGTGTACATGCCTTGTTTCTTAATGGTTGTTTTGGAAATAATGTAGGTAGTGTAGGAACAAATATAATTGCTGACATCCTATCTAAGTTTCGTTCAGTAGAAATGTCGCTGCAACACTGCCACTATCTTTTCCACACCGAAGTGTCCTGCCACCCGACTATAGTGGGCTTCGCAAATCAGCTTCACTCGCTCTCTTGATGGAACGCATAGATGGACCAGATGACACAACGACCCATCCTGAACATGGAAATTTGTGACAACTATGTTTGCGCCCAACATCTGGTAGGTGTTGGCGAAGTCAGGGTCTGTCTCATAGAGGTGGGGCCATCCAGAGGTCTGGTGGCCGCAAGAATCGAGCACTGTGGTGAGTGCCATGAATGGAGGTCGACTGAGGAAATAAATGACTCAATTGATTCTTCCTATTTTATACTTGATGCTGAGGTGGAATTGCTGCAAACATATGGACCACTTCTGATGGTGGTCATTCTGCAATTTTCCTTGTGTCTACATGAACTGCAGTGGCTTATGATCAGTGTGGATGACTGTCTCCTTCCCGAGAATGTAATGCCTCCACTATCGGCAGGATTGCACAATGGAGTGCATTTCTTTGTCGTAACTAGGGTACTTACGGACGACATCTGATAGTGTCTCACTGTGATAGGCCACAGAGTGTCTGTGTTGAGTGATGACTACACCCACAACATAGTTTGAAGCATCTGTCTCGATCTCAAAGGGTTGTTGCAGGTTAGGTAATGAAAGCACTGGGACGGAGCACAAGTGCTTCTTCAGATCATCAAACGCTTTCTGTTGGGATAGGCCCCACACAAATTTTTCCTGACCACCACCTCTGGTTATTTGGCTGAGGGCCCATGCAATATGGGAGAATCCCAACATGAACCTTCGATAGAAATTGGCAAGGCCTAAGAAGCTCCTAAGCTCAGTGAGCATGGTTGGGGCTGGAGAATCACGTATGACTTGGATCTTGGATGGATCAACATGTACACCATGTGCATCGACAATGTATCCTAGGTACTAGACCCTGTCCATACCGAAGGAGCATTTTTCCAAGTTGGCATATAGCTTGTGCTATCGTAGAGTTTGTAGAACCTACTGAATATATTGTAAGTGTTCTACGCAAGTCTTGTTGTAGACGAGGATGTCATCCAGATACACCACCACAAAATACTTAGTGAAAGGCCGCAAGATATCGTCCATCATCCTCATGAAAGTTGTTGGGGAATTTGTCAAACCAAAGGGCATGACCAGCCATTCAAAAATACCTTATTTTGACTTGAAGATAGTTTTCCATACATCTATCAGTTCTATTGGGACCTAATGGTAGCCAGACTTTAGATCAATCTTACTGAAGTACTTGGCCCCCTTGAGCTGATCAAGGAGATCGTTGATTCGGGGAATCAGGTATCGGTTCCTGACTGTGATTTTATTTAGGGCCTAGTAATCAATGCAGAGTCACCAAGTCCTATCTTTCTTCTACACCAGCATGATTGGGATTCCAAAAGGTGATGATCTGGGTTGGATGTGCCCCTTATGGAGAAGTTATTGGATCTGACACTTGATCTCCTCATTTTCTAGTAGAGATTGACGATAGACTGGCCCATTGGGTAGTGGTGCACCGGGGGTCAGATCGATGGGATGCTTGACCTGACAGTGTAGAGTTACCCCAATAGGCGATGAGAAGATGTCTTTGTATTCTTCCACGACCTTATCCACTTGGTTTTTCTATGTGGAGAGGTCAGCCGCAGAGGCCATGCATGTGGTTACAACCTTTCGCTCACTCTAAGAGTGAATCACGAAGAAGAAAAACTTGCAGGTTTGAGAAATGACCTTCATGCATTGCTTGGCAGAGACAAAGGAAACATTAGGTGGGACTACCTCGAGTATCCTGTACAATTTCCTGTTCAAATTAATAATAACATTGCGAGGCCAAGACTCATATACAACATGATGTTTCCATAAATAAGGTTGGCCCAAAATAACATCACAAACTTCAAGGGGAGAAACATCACACAATACCTCATCTTTGAATGGCTTGATGTCATACGATAGGAGGCACTATTGGCCGACGTGAAGATCTCTTCCTTGACGAAGTGGTCTGATGGTGTAGGGTTGTGGGTGTGGCATTGTTGGCAGGGCTAGTCTCTTGAAGACCTCTGTTGACATGAGGTTATTCTGGCTACCGCTATCAATGATGAAGTGCAACGGAGTGCCTTTTACCCACATACGTGAATGAAAGAGGCGCTCACCTTACTCTAGCTCATTAGGTTTACCAGGCTAGATAGTTGTGGTAGCAACGGTGGCACTGGGTTTCCCATCAATGATTTGTCTCCCCTTTTCTGGTTTTGACTCATAGTCATAACCCACATCTGATTCAGATGCTTTTACCTCAGCCACCAATGACCTCTTTGAGTGGAAATCAACAGTTTTATGCCAGGGTCTCTTATGGAAGTTGCACCACTTCTCAGTATCTTTCTTCGTCTTCCCATTGTCCTTATTTTCTTGTGGCTTAGACTGGTTTTCCCAAGGTTTCCCATATTTTCTATAGCCTTTGTTTTGTGGGTTGGGGCTACCCTTTCCCTGCTTCTACTGTGAGGGGTTCCCAGACCCAAACTATCGCGTCTTTTGTTTCAGCTTCTGCTTGATTTTGACAGCATATCGATAGGTCACACCCAAGGATGAGATGTCCAAAAACTCCATTTTTGTCTAGATGTATCTATGCAGACCGCCATGGTACTTGAGCACCAGATGTCGCTAAGAATATTCGATACCCATATTGGTGTGCAAGGTATGGAAGATATTAGTGAACTCTAGCACTATTTGGTCTCTTTCCTGCCGTAGCGTGGTCTATCTTGTATACACGTCGTCATAACTTCCAACATGGTAGTATTGTTCCTTAATAACATCCCTGAAGGAACCCCAAGTGGGTGCAAATGAAAATAATGTGGATCCCTCTATTTCCTTTTTCTCACAGAAAGTCTCCCACCAATCTTTGACATGGGGGATGGCCTTGAGGAGCACAGATGTAATCGTTTCTCTATCAAAACTATTATGGACAAAAAAATACCATTCTAGAAGGTTTAACCATTTATCTACGACATCGACATCTATTTGAACTTCAAATATAGGAATATCAAAATTGATATGTACCTTGAAGGGGGCGACACCTCCGCTTGAGGTGGATCATCGCTTGTCAGCATACGTCGAAGGACTTGTGCAAATATGTCCATCATCTCGTTCCTCTGTTGCTCAAGGGCTTCCTCGAGAAACATTTTGAAAGGATATCTTGTCCCGTCCTCTTTATTTTTTCCCTCCATGGATGATTTCTTGGGCATGTGAGAGAAGTTTTTCTCAAGAGAAAAAATTTCGAGACTCAACTCTCTATAGCCTGACCATGTCGGGGACATGTATTAAAAAAAACGACAATGAGCAGACCGCTTTGATACCATTGATCTAGATTTATGAGAGGACCGAAATGAAACCAAATATTTATGATATTAACACAGATACATAGTGAACAATAATAGAGATACAATAAAACTTGGCTTCTATTAAACAAGAAATATGTTGAAAACTGTAAAATACAGACTGAAAACAAGCTTGCTAGAATGATGGTAGCTTATCTCTAAGAAGAGATGTGAAGGCTATGCTCATTCGCAAGAAGTTGATTAAAATTAGGATTTAAATGACTTTTTACAATAAACATGAATGCCAAAACCCTATACATCCAAAAACCTAACCCTAGGAGATGAAGCACCAAAATTCATGTGGGTTTTGTTGGGGTAAGTTAGTACATCAACTTCCCAGGGTTGTAACTTTTGCATACGATCTCCATTTAGGGTGCATGATATCTCGTTGGAAAGGTATTGATGAGGATATTCATTTAGGGGGTTCAATAAAATCCTATGAATATCATTAAGCTATCTGATCACAAAAAATAGTCATTTGGGCCCTCAAAATGGCTCTGGAAGTTCAGGAACCGAAAAACTGCTAAAACTAGTAAGTTGCCAAAAAAAATGTTTTGAGACAGTTGGACAAGGTGGGTGGCCACCGAGACCCTCCTGGATCGGTGGAACAAAAATAAAGGAAATAAAAAGGTAGGGCTATTGGTGATATTCCCTTCCTTGTGACCCCTATTGTTGACTACTACCTTCATCAACTGTTGTAGAAGTTACTTGTGGCTCTTCAATTGTGGCCACAAATTGTAGGTATACCCACGTTTTCATCTCTTTCTTTGCTTCCCTTCCTATTTTCCTATCCTTGATATATGATTATTCATTTTCTTTTGTTTCTTCATGTTCTTATGCTTTTGATGGTTCCTCATATTTCATCTCTTGATCCTTTGCTTCTGATTCTAAGTTTGAGCAGAGTTGTTGAGTGCTACTTAGCCCAACTGAGAGGGGAACTAATTTTCCTTGTTATTCTATAGCAATACTAGCGGCCTTTGTGTTATCAGACATTCCTATATAAGGTGATAAGAAACATAATAGTTTGCCACCTCTTTTGGATAACAACCTGAAAATTTGACAAGTTCCTTCCATATTTCCCTCTTAGTAGCAAAACCACTTTCCTTGTATAATCGATTATAAGGGATAAGGTGTAATAAAAGTGGAAAATTAAAATTTAACCCTATCTAATTGAATGTAACTCACAACAACTAATCCCTAGAAGTATTGATTAATATGCTACATAGTACAATTGCCTCAAATTGTCTCCTCTGCAACACTGGGAATGCAACTATATCAACACTCACCTTTATATGGTTTCTCCATACATAATTTGGCATGGCACATTACCCTCTTACCCTCAACTAAGCTATAATCTCATTAGCCTTGTAATTTCGTATATCTTTGAACCTAATATGTTCGTTCTATAGCCAAGATATGAAATCCTTTAGCTAGACACCCCCCACATATAGTTTTGGAGACCACCTCGACTTCTGAGGTAGCACATAATTATGAAAATAAAGTTCACATAGTATATTATTCCTTTCTAGGAGGCTATCAAAATAGATCTCATAGAAGTCCCAAGGGTTTTGAATTTCTCAGTGTTCTTTGGAAACACATCAATCAATTTGGAATTTATACCATTGTTCCTTTAGGTAGAAAGCATAAAGTCTTGTAGGTGGCCTACATAATAGCATCTCATTAGGATATTTAGTAACATACTCAAATATGTTAATCTTATCACCTATTTAGCCTTTCTTTTAGTCTCCTCTAATTGTTTTTCCACCTCAGCCTTTAACTTGTTATTCTCATCCATGAATGACTCTAAATTATGAGCACATTTAAAAGTGTCAAAAAAAATATTTCATCCAAGTGCTTGATTACCTGTTGATGTTCCCAAATGTAGATAACTCTTTTTTTCTTGTGCTTTAACCTTTTATCTCCGCTTAGTTGCTTCTCCTATGAAAACATGTAATTTCCTCAAATATTCAACTTTAGTAGTGGTGGTAGGATTTGATTCTTCTTCTTCAACCTACTTGAACCTAACCTCCTCATTCTTAGTGGTTTAACCCTTTCAACATGGGTTTATTCACTCTCTTTTTCTTCAACAATGGGGACTCCAAACCTTGTTGCAGTGACCGTTGCTTCCTACTAGGGAGAATATTCAACATTGATGGGTCCCGTAGCATGTTTAGAAGGACCTTCTTCTATAACCCTAGAAATCTTTGTATTTTCCAAATTTCCAATTTTTTTTAGAAACTATATAAAACCCTTAGAGATTTGAATATTCTTACAAAAATATTACCACACATTATATAGCTATAATTTTGATAATTAGTAATATTCACCAAGGTTTATACAATTTAAGATAAGTATGGATTCTTAAAATTGTCCCCAATTTTTGTTCTCCAATAGGTTGAGGAATCTTCCTTTTGCTTCTTTGTGAGTTGATATGGTTGGATTATGTTCTTTTGTAGTTGTAGGTTTCAAATCTACAACTATGATCGTGGCTTCCATAAGAAAAAACACAAGCTCTACAACTTCTTTAATTATTCTTTTTGGCTATTGTACTTGAGCTTTTACAACTTCTCCAACCTAGGTGCTAGCAAATTAGTCTCGACTTAGATAATTGAGAATTTATCTTTTTGATCCTAGTAACAAATCATTCGAAACCCATCAATCTAATAAATTGCATCTTTCTCCTCCCATTGAGCTATCTATTCCATTCCTAGCTTCCCTTTTGTAAGTTCCATCTTCCTCACTAACATCATCATCGAATCTTAATCAAGTTGTGGTATGCCAATGTGCCTTGTCTTCCAACCTACACTTCTACAACCATTTTTTGTATTGATTGAAATAGGAAGAATGAAACATTGATGAACCTCCATGGTATTAGGTGCTCCAAGAACTTAAAGTGGTAGGCAAGTACAATGGCATGCCTACCTTCACAGGTGATGTAATGAATGACATGTAGGATATTTGATCCCATAATCTCGATAGTATATGCCTTCCAATTCCCTTGCATGTTTCTCCCACAGTTTCATGAGCATGGATAAATATTTTCTTAGTTCCATGGCCATCTAACATGTTTTGGTACTAGTGTTCTCCTATTGTTGAAAGTCCAATCACCCGAGAAATGGATTGTTGGGTGACTTCTATGATCAACCCCTGAAATATGGTAATGTTGCTATGGAATTGCTAGACAAATTCTAATGTGATTGTATCATTATACACCTGGAGTTGACTAAGAAATTTCTTCCACCTTGCTTTCTCAAAGATCTGTATCATTAAAGGATTGTTGTGGATGAGGTCTATTTTTATATCCTTGAATTTTTTTAGTTCTCCACCCATGTCTATTATTGAATTGGTTTTAGGATACTAGTCAAGAATGCTTCTCAAGTCACCTTAATTCTTTGTTGAACTATAGTGTGATTCCTCGACACAAAATTCATGTGGTGCAACTAATTCCACATTTCCATGCAATGTATTTTGAAATTGACCATCACCATCTACATGTGCAAGATCTTGCTTGAGATTGAATCATGGAGATCAATACGCTAGTTGTAACGTCCCCCAGTGCCCACCTGAGAAACATTACGTGTGGAAACTCATTAAATTATTAATATTTACTGGTAATCAAATTCCTGTAGCTTACCAGCCACAGATCACACACATATTTGAGCATTGTTCTAAATGCATCTAACAACATACATTAAACATGAATACAAATTTTCAAGCGACAAAAAACACACACCATTCATATAAACTATTTACATAAAATAATTTAACATAAGAACATAACATAAACACTTATCTGTTAATGATTAACCAACTGGCTACAAACGGAGGATGAACCTCCCATCCATAGGGACTACTGATCATTTTCTCTCATCAGCAAGCCACCCCCGATATGAGTCTATGATTCCACAAGGATATCCGAGTCACTAACTATCCACTCTCCACATAGAGCATCCCCAAACCTAGGTTCTAGTCTCACCACAGTTCCAAGCCTCCAACTCTCTTTTTTCCCCACAACCTGCACTATCCAAGGAATGTACCCCCTTCATTGCTCATAGTCCCTTGGGCTATACCATTCATTTATCAAGGCAACTAGTGCATTCGGTTGGCCATGAATCACTCAGTTGGGAACTCTAGGAACTCTTAGTTGTTTCATGTTTTCTCACAATGACCTTCATAAGGCTCTGAGATATTTCCTCAACAGGAAATCATAACACATGCTTACAACCTGATTTACCGGAAAATAGACCTCTATATTAGCATAAAAACATAGACAAACAATGGTTGTCTTCAAGTATACATTTGTTGGTCCTCTTCCTAGCCCTCTACCCTTCTTTGCTACCCAAAATCTATATGTAAAAAATGTCCCCTATTTTACATACAAATTTCCTCTTCTTCCTTTCTTGCTTGACTCACACTCTTCTCAAGGATGATTTTACCTCAGCCCATTATATTCAATAACTATGGGATTTGACCACTCACACCCACCCTCTTACATGAGTTTAATGATTGGCCTCTCATACACTCAATCAATAAATAGAAGGTTATACACAAAGATAATAATTTCAGGAATGTTGGTTGGATTAATACCCATGAATAATTCCCCCTTGGACCCCTCTCTCTCATGGAATCATATCCCCCCATCGTTCATCTCTTTCGTATCACAACCAACGATTATCACTTTTATTAATTATTTCAAGATAATATGCAAATCGTCCCTCGACCACATTAAATCAATATGGGATCTTCACCCCAACACATCGACTCACCATCCCAATTCAGATTTATACAATTACAATATAATTCATGGGGATTAGAACTAGAGATGTTACATCCCCTCCCCCTTATTTTTGCACTGTTCTCGGTGCACAACACTCTACAGGTGTAATTTCATTTTAAAATTTCGACTCCTTGGCAATTAATAAACATATAGGCTCTCTGGCCCGAAATTGCACAGACATTCTAGCCTAAAAATTACATAGACACTCTTGCCCCAATACCACATATACATAGGCACATCCAACCCTAAAAATCACAAATACAAAGGCACCCTGGCCCGAAACATATACATAAGCAACTGACATTCTCCTACAACTATCCCGATTTCCACTAGCTCTCTTCCCATTGACCTGCCCAACCCAAGGAATGACATCCCATTCATTTATCAAGGTTGACCCAAGGAATGTTCCCCCTTCATTGTCCTCAGTCCCTCGGGCTACACCATTAATTTATCAAGGTATCTCTAGCATATGTAACTAAGAATCTCATTGCTGGGAACTCAAGGGACTCACTGCTAGGAAGAATATCAGTAAAATAACCAACAACAACCTTGCTGCTACAGTGCGACTCATACAAGAGTGCACTCTTTAGGCCCGACAACTTGGTTCTTCAACAATTCAACTCACACTAGAGTTCACTCTTCAGGCCTGAAAACCTGGTTCTTCGACAATGCAACTCACACTAGAGTTCACTCTTCAGGCTAAACAACCTAGTTCTTCGACAATGCAACTCACCCTCTAGGCTCAGGCATCCCTTTCACTGTTATACAGTTCCTCAGACGATCCATCATTTTCCAAGGTGTTCTCACGCAGATAAATGCCAACTTGATTCTAGACTTCCACTAGCAATATATAACCTGTGGCAATCATCCCATCTGCATTACATGCATACAATTAGTATGAGACACCATCATATAATTATAAAATTTTAAATCTGTTTTACACAGGAAAACAAAATTTCCCAAACATGAGTCTTTTTGCTCGTAATTGTTTGGCTTTTTCAATAATAGATATCAGTCTTCCTTATAGTATTGCATCTTTTCCATATCCAATACCATTTCCCCTTCAATTTTTGCAATTCCATTAAGCCAAACAAATTTTTAGTATAGCGTAACAATTTTCAATTATTAATTTCTCAAATAAGGTTATATAGGAAAATAAAAATTCCCATGCATGAGATTTATGCTCATTATGTTCGGTTCTTGCAGCTGTAGATATCAGTCTTTCTTATGGCATACATCATTGGCATATCAAAGACCATTTTTCTTGCAATTTCCTCAACTTTCTTGCAGCCAAACAAGATTGTTAGCACTCATGCATATTTTTAGCAGTTCATGAAATGATACCAGAATTGTATCTACCTAACAATTAAATCATTTCCAACCATTATTCACATTAAAATGGAATTATACCATTCATCATATTATCTAGAATGACACTATCATTCATTGTACATGCATTATCATCACATCAAGATTTTCATAATGCAATCAAACTTTACCAATAAATAAAACCAATGTGCCAATAATCCTGGCCACATCTACATAATGCATCATTGTATTGATTCTAGAATACCATATGTTCATTTCATGTATTCCACCATGTGAGTTGGAAGGTATGGTCCATGCCTCAATACACCATCAAAACTCTTCCCCACAACCCATCTTAACCTTTGGATACCTTCCTCTTCAACCCATGCACAACACTAGGAACATTATCCCTTAGTACTATTTAGTGTAGGCAAAAAGGTTGCAGTCTAAACCTCAGTTACATAGGGAATAACCACCATGCACTTGGATGGAACTATAGCCTTTCCATATCCAAACTCATCATGGCCTCACACATGACTATATCAAATGAAATTCATTGTTATAGCAACAACAATGTCTCCCGACTTAACTCGATTATGAATTCATAACCAACATAACATAATATGCAATTACATTTCCCATAAATGCATTGAACAAGCAACAAATAATATTTGCATACTCAAGACATCCCTCATTTTCATCGATTCAAATATTAATATTAGAATGAGGGAATTCTTACCTTCATTCCCTTCAACATGTATACATTATAACAACCCCAAATGCATACATGCATGGTTGTTATCAATTTACTTGAAGCTACCTGATCTTTTTACATTTGTAGAATCTCATCAGCTCCCTTCACTAATTTTATTGGTTTTATTGGTCAACATTTTCTCCATCCTCATTGGTATTCATATGGATGGATACCATAAGCAACAATATCACCATGACATAATCACGTTTCTTGGATACAAAATCCATCATTAGTTTTATTCAAATATCATATCATTATTATTTCATATATATATATATAGGACTACTCTTAGTCTATAATCATGCCAACAACATGTTCAGGCATGTCTACATGCACAAATGCACATCAATATGCACCAATCATTTGATCTTTCATGCCTATTTACACACATGCATTCTATCTTTAGTCTATGCATCATGCATCAATTCTATCATGCACTCCAATGCATAACTATTTCATATTAATTAATTATTTAGTTGTATTATTATAGATGACTATCTTTGAATTTATGTAGAACCCTGCTGCCTTGTGTGTTGCTATTTTGCTCAACTGTGCACCACTGAACCCTATTCTACACCTGCTAGCCAAGCCTCACTTGGCTATCCTGCATTTCTAGCCACTAGCTAGTCCACTAATGTTGCCATCTCACAACTACTTTATGCAAAGAATCTTGTCCCAACATATTTTGGCTAAATTCTCAATATTCATAATGTTGTAACATGCACTATTCTAGCTGAACATTAACACTACAATCTAATTAACCACTTCCCATTTTTCTTGACCAAACCAACCTTAGAATACCATTATCATTGAATGACATTTCAACATTCTTAAATACTTCTTTCATGTATTTCACTATTTCAGCCTCCTCAATGTTGTGGACAATACTCATTCTTTCTCCTTTGTGAGGGTAGTTCCTATATAAGTGATTTCCCTCACATCCCCAACATTGAACATGTTGCTACCTTGGCCTTTTTCCAAATGAATCTGCAGTATTTTGCTCATTTTGGGTTGCCTAGCCTTGCTGATTTTTCGGGGAATTATTTTTGAAAAAGGGTGGCTTAAAACCTTTTTGCCTTTAGTCATCTTGTCATTCCAAGCCTTTTGGAAAATTGACCTTCCTTTGATTTTCTCATAAAGGTTCCTTTCTCTCCTTATGGTTTTTTCCAAGGTCTTGGGATTATCATATTGAATCTTGTCACTACAGAAGGAGGGTAAACCACTTAGAAACCTTTGGATTTTTACTTTCTCATCCTTGATGAAGTCAACATACTTCAACAATTCAAAGAACCAATTCTCATATTCCTCCATTGTCATGGTTCCCAACTTGAGTTCAAATAATTCTTTCATCTTTCTCTCATAGTAATGATCAGACACATATTTCTCTTGGAAATATCCTTTGAATTTCCTCCATGAGATCCTTTTCTCATCGAGGTTCTTGGCTTTCTTAAGTTGATCCCACCACATGGCTTCCTTTCCTTGCAAGTGGTAGGTGGAAATTCTATCTTCTACTCAGTATCGGTAATCATGTAGTTGGAAATATTTCTTCATTTCCAACAGCCAGGCCTTTGCCTCTTCTCCTTTCCCGTGTTCACCATTGAAAGTAGGTGGATTGATTTTCTTGAGTTTACCTTGCAAGATGTATGCCTCAGGTCTTATTCTTTTCCTCTGAACATGAGACACACTTGGGATGCTCCCTAGTCCTGAACTTGCATGAGTTATTCTAGTGGAGTGCTTTGGAGAATGATGGTGCCTGCTCATGCTTCTTGACTACCTGTCATTTCTATGATCATCCCTTTTTCTATTAGATCTAGGTGTTGATACTTGTTTATCACTAACTTCTTGCTTGTTTCTAGAATACTTATTGACCTGCTTATGAAACATGTTCAAGCTCTGAAGTATCTCTTCCTGAGCCTTCATAATCCTTTCATTATCATCTCTGTAGCTTTGCACTTCCCTATGCATGCTTCTCATAGTGACATGATCTTGCCTTTCTCTTCTTTCATTGGACTCTATCTCAACATTCCCCATGATGACATGCAGACCTATGATATATTCCTCCTAGATTTATGATCCTTGAGAATCTTCCATAACTCCAGTCCTCATATAAAAACTAAAGTTTCTTTCTGTACATCTAATTCTGCAATAAATCTGCATGTAATAATTATTGTTAGAAATATGCATAGCATAAAACATTTCATCATATAGAATACATGTTATTTCTTCATCAATTTATGAAGGACACATTGCACCAATTCAAAACTTGATTTTCTTGATTCATTCCTCACCAAAACATCTTCCCAACGACTGTACAAATGCCTCAATCTGAATTCTAAGTAAAAAGTTACAACAACTACATGCTGCAATTCCACTCTTTTACTGCGACATAAACCTATTTATTAATTTCTAAGAAATTTAATTTCCCAAATCAAAATTCCAGGTTGAAAATTGTCTTCTACTCCTCAATACCTTTCCAACGGCTATTTGTTTTCTCAAATATGAGCTCCGAGCTGAAAGTTATGGTCCGAAGAAGTTTAGGGTGTTTTACTCAATTTACTCATGTATGCTATAGGTGCCTTATTTATCTTCCTGCACATTTTTAGGTACCCATAACCAAAATATGACTTCACCGCTAGCTTCTATGGGTCATATTCTTTCCATCGAATACTTATGTGCCCCAAACTAACTTCTAAGCCTAAAGTTATTCCCTCTGGAAGTAATATTGGTGCCAAAATTTTACCCTCACTGTTTTGGCTGTAACTTTCTCATACTAGCTCTGTTTCGCAAATCGTTTATCTCGCGGGATAGTTCTCTTCGAGTTACTTTGTTTGAGATTCAAAGACATAGTGTACCTTGGTAGACTCTATTCTCATGGGGTTTGACTTGCTAAAATTGTCGTTTAGGGCCTAAAAAATGCCCCGCAAGTTAATGACCTTCAAAAATATGAAAATTTCGGATGATTTCACACAAAATTCACTATTTTACTACTTTAACAATTCTTTAAATATCAATCGTTGATCTCAAATAACGATACACAAAAACTGTTGATCTGACCTTGTCGGCCATTGGTGATTGGTATCATCCTTTGGATGCGTAAAACATTTTTCCAAAGCTATCGATTTGACCGTCGGTCGTTAGTCTATTTTCTCGACACCCAATTTTCAAACAACTCTTAAATTAGTCGTTGACGATATTTGTTGGCGAATGGAAAAATATCCATTGAATCTGTCGATGCCCGACTACTAGCTCATCGGTGATCGACGATCCCTGATGACTGTTGAATGCTCTCCCAAATCAACCAATTTGACCATTGACCATCAACCACTTCTTTTGGCTGACATGGATTGACACATGGATGATGAAGTGGCATGACACATCATCATGAGGTGTCAACTTGGGTGATGTGGCATGACATGTGGATGATGACATGACATGACACATGGATGATGATGTCATAATCCTTTTTCCCCCATCGACCATCGACCGATTCTCTTGGACAACCCAGATACCTCGCCGACTTCGGTCGACACCAAACCATCAGTGCATCGACCATCGACGATTTCTCTTTCTTGATTCAAACACTTCGCCAAAATTGGTTGATGCCTGACCTTCGACCATCGACAATGCTTGTCGGCAACTGAAAATAATTTGTTGGATTCAATCGAACTTCGACCATCGACCATCAACGAACCAAACTCTTCTTCATTTCATCCAATTCATCCATCGGCCATCAACGATTTCTCTTGGCAAATTTCCAAAACTTCTCCAAACTTGTCGATTTGACCATCGACCGTCGGTGGATTCTATTGTTGAACTTCACACTTAGAAAATTTTAAACCAAAACCACGACGAATACAAGCGTCACTCTGATCCATTTCCCAACCCCCGATTTAATCTCGTCCATTGATCCCATCAACCTTTCAAATGGTTGAATCCTTATGAATTTTTAAATTTATCAGATGAATCCCAACCATTGATCTCAAGGGAAAAAGTGATCTCGACCATCAATCCACCAAACTTCCTGTAACTCTATAGGCGGACGTTAAAACTCTAATTTTGACCATTCTAGGTTGAATTTCGATTTGCAAGTTCACTGCTCTACTCCATTAACCCTCTCAAACCGTTCAAAGTCATTAGAACTTGGATTTCACTCAAGAAATTGGGGATTTCTCTCTAAAATCTATGTTTTCCCCCCAAATCAGTCACAAACAAAATTTGCAACAACGAATTTCACCAATTCTCTTTGGTTCGATCCCATACAATCTTGGTGTTTGAACTAGAGTTATGATACCATAATGTAACATCCCCCAATGCCCAGTTGAGCAACATTACGTGTGAAAACTCATTAAGTTATTAATATTTACTACTAATCAAATTCTCATAGCTTACCAGCTGCATATCACACACATATTTGAGAATTTTACTGATACTATAGTTCTAAATGCATATAACAACATATATTAAACATAAATACAATTGTTCAAGCAACAAAAAACAAACAACATTCATATAAACTATTTACACAATGGAATTTAACATAAGAACATAATAGAAACACTTATGTGTTAATGATTAACCAACTGGCTGCAAATGAAGGATGAACCCCCATCCATAAGCATTGTTGATCATTTTCTCTCATCAACAAGCCACCCTTGAGCTGAGGCTATGAGTCTACAAGGAGATCTGCCTCACTAGCTATCCACTCTCCACACATAGTAGCCCCAAACCCAGGTTCTAGTCTCACAACAGTTCCAAACCTCCATCTCTCTCTTTTCCCCACAACCCGCACTACCCAATGAATGTACCCTCTTCATTTCTCACAGTCCCTCAAGCTGTACCATTTGTTTATCATGGCCACTAATGCATTCAATTGGTTAGGAATCACTCAGTTGGGAACTCTAGGAACTATTAGTTGTTTCATGTTTTCTCACAACAACCTTCACAAGGCTCTGAGATATTTTCTCAACATGAAATCTCACCACGGGCTTACAACCCGATTTTTCCAGGACACATGCCTCTATATCAGCATAAAAACATAGCCAAACAATTGTTGTATTCAATTATACAATGGCTAGTCCTATTTCTATCCATTTTCCCTTCTTTTCTACCCAAAATCTATATGTAAACACTGTCCCCTATTCTGCATACAAATTTCCTCTTCTTGCTTTCTTTCTTGATTCACACTCTTCTCAAGGATGAATGTACCTCATCCCTTTCTCTTCTATAAATATGGGATGTGACCACTAACACCCACTCTCTTACATGATTTTAATGATTGGCCTCCCATACACTCAATCAACAAATAGAAGGTTATACACAAAGATAATAATTTCAGGAATGTGGGTTGGATTAATACCCATGAATAATTCCCCCTTGGACCCCTCTCTCTCATGGAATCATAGATCCCCATCGTTCTTCATCTCTTTCATATCGTAGCCAACAATTATTACTTTTATTAATTATTTTAATATAATATGCAAATCGATCCTCGACCACATTAAATCAATACAGGCTCTTCGCCCCAATGCATCGACTCACCAATCTAATTCACATTTATACAATTACATTATAATTCAGGGGGATTAGAACTAGGGATGTTACATTAGCGAACCTATTTCTTCCATAATTACCCATGAGTGTTGTAAAAATTTCCATGTTGAATTAGTGACTCAACAACATCCAAACCTTATTACCCTACCGATTCTCTTAGCTCAATCAATCGTCAGTGGTCTTGTCATTCTTTTGATATCATTTTCCAATGAATTTTATAGCTTGTGAATAAAACCATGTCTTCTCATGATGGGAATAGAATAATTGGAAGTGTGAAATTNGCTTGGCCATCCTTGGGAAACATAGTAGGATAAGGAGGAAGTTGTGTATTGGGTGGGAGAGAGGTAGACTTGTAGCCATGATAGGATTTGAAGAATTGATATGCAAATATACTTAACAACATTTATAGACAATGTTTAGAAATATACCTTAGTTAACTGTATTTGTTGAAGGTAGTGTTGTCTTTAAATGTTCCATGAGCTCATCATTTGTAGTAGAAATCGTGTAGCAATGTTTCACAACAATCCTAAAAGTCAAAGAAATATAATATGTTGTTGAAACTTGGATAGAAATTTATGTTTTTTCTCCCTTTTTTTTATACACAGTGGATAACTTGCCAATACATTGGCTTTCAGGTTATCCATTGTCTTGTGGCATCCCATAAGGTTTTTACCATAGGAATTTATTTATTTATATGACACTTGCTAGTAAGCTAGTTTTCAAGGTTTGCTCTATCTTATGATGCCCAAAATAGGGTTTTGAATCATAAGTTTTTTTTTCTTCTTTTATTAGCTAGATATCAATGAATAAATTACTCTGAATTGAGGGAAAGAGTTCCATCAATCACATCTATGTTTATTGGTTTCTTGTGTACAACATAAATGAATTCCTCCTTCATCAATGACCTCTTGTATATTTATAGACTATGTCCATTGGCGAGGAGGTAAATTATGCCTTCATTAATGGTATGCATCTAATCATAACCATTATTGAAGTCTATCCCAATTTCATAGGGACCAAGCCATTTGATTTTGATTTTTCGCTTAAAATATTTAAATTTGGAGTCATACAGTAAGGCCCACTCACCAACTTGGAATTGTTTTATTTTTATAAAGCAATAATTCCAATGAATTCATTTGTATTGAATCACTTATGTGCGGAAGAGTGTTTTCTATTGAATCTCATCCGAGGAAATCAACTAGTTGATTCATTCTTTTGGGGCTATATAAAGGTCAAGATAGAGCTCTAATGTTGTCTGGAGAATTTTGATTTCAAATTCAAGTGGCAGTAGTACTAATTTACCATATACTGGCTCATATGTTGTAAATCCTGTAGTTGTTTTCCAAGTTGTATTGTAAGTCCAATTTGCTTATGTGAGTGCATTTGCCTGGTCTCTCCTATGAATCTAAAATGTTTTGGTGATAATGTTTTCAAGATCCTTGCTAGTGACCTACACTTTTCCATTAGCCTATGGATGGTGTTAGAACATAGATTAGATTTAAAAATAAAAACTCAAAATTTTAGTTAGAATAGGCACTTTTAATTTTATATTAGCTTACTTTTTAATTTCAGATTTTATTTTAATTTTATGTTAGGATTAGTTAATTTTTTTTTGTTTTATTTTTAATTTTTAACTTAGATTTTTGTTTTGCATTTAGTCAAATATTCGATTGTATATATCATGTATTAACTTAGGTTTTATTAGTCATATATTACATAGTTTAGGTTTAATTTGATATAGTTTTATATAGGTGTAATATATAAAATAGGTGTTTAATATAAGTTTTATAAAGTTAAAACTGATAGGACGTTGTGCTATTGTGTGGCATGGCACATTCAATATAGAGCATCAATAAAAAAGAAATGCTGAAATCAATGGTCAGTGCGCAATAAAGTTGCATAACCTTTTAACAAGAGACCATTGCACACATGATGTCATCCAACGAAAAATGCCCTACCACACGTCAAGCAGAAAGACAATAGCGCATTATAAGACAACACTCTCAAAACCACCTTTCGATTGCACGATGTATAAAGCAAAACCACTATTGGAAACCACTAGTTTTTGGTAATTTAATTTCCATATGATTTTCTTTAATTAATATATTAGTTAGATATTATATTGAATAAAACAAAAGAAAAATCCCTTTCACTCCATTTATTCACGGGTTTTTTACGACTGTTAATGTTATGGGAACATGAAAATTTTTCCATCTAAAACGCCAACACTGTTATGGATTCCCTTGCTATCAAATTCATGGGTAAGTGCTAAGATACCTTTCCCTTTTCCTGATTTTAAAATGCTGAGGCTTACAAAAAAAAAATCTAAAACCCTACCTGAGGTCGAAATAACTTTAGATGATAGAGACTCTCAAATTTTTTATCCTAAAATCTCATTCGATTTGTTCAAGCTACATAAATTGGCCCAGGCTATATTTGTGAAGCTAAATGAATTTTTCAACTCTTGGAGTTCAACCCTAGCTCGTTTTATCGTCCCACAAGTCTATAATTTTCCTGAATTCATACATTGGTGTGCACATATATATTTAGCATATTCTAGAAGATTTGTAACTAAAAATGGAACTCAGTTATTTAATGTTAGTGCCCAATCTATTTTTCATATGCTTAGGGTTTCTGAATTTAACGATGGTCAACCTATTAATGAAGAAACTGTTAGAAAAATAGGATCGCGGAGTAATAAAAAAAAACAAATTCAGAAATAAAACACAGAAGATACACAATACAATAGAGACACAAATATACGTGGTTCACCCAGCCCACCATAAAATTTCCAGGTCCTTCCTTTTTATTATCCAACAAAATGAAGGGATACAACCTGCAACTCAACCACTGTAACTTCCTCTTCTTCCTCTCACAGTCTCCTCTCTCAGAATATAATAATCACACACATACACAACCACAATACAATTCCCACATAAAAGAGGGTTTCCTTCTAGGGAAAAAATCCCTAAAATAATTTCTACTATCAGATCTGTGACCTTATAATGAAGAGTCCAGATTGACTACAAAATTATAATATTTTACAAGGCAATTTT